>CABFWO010000463.1:189429-234315 GCA_902155825.1 Timema genevievae | reverse complement strand
CCCCCCCCCCCCCCACACACACACACACACAATATGCAGCCCCGAGGTCCCTAACATATGTAAATCCGGCACTAAACACTACAAAGCAATATCTGGTTTCAGCTTAATTGCCTATTTAAGTTCATTTCTATATGAGGAGTGAGAATTGCTCTTGAAAAGTGTGTTTAGTAGGTATGTAGCCACTAACATTGATGCTAACTTATAGTGAAGACAATAATAAAATAAATTCAAACCACTGTTTACAAAACTGCGATTCCATTCATAATAATTTTTTTGGTTTTTTGGTTTCTCTTGGTGGGTGGTAAATATTTCTTCTGTGATAGAGCTTAATGAGTGATAATCCATATACAGTTGTAGTTTTCTCTATGTTTATTTATGACAAATAGTTTCCCTTTTGTTTACACAACTGGGCCAATCAGACCGAGCCCTTCCAAACTATAGATGTTCTCGTAATTTGTATACTGTGGTAAACTTGATGTCCCGTTATTACAGTCAAACTAAATTTAAAAAATTGATTTGTTCAAAAATTAATCTGAAACTGCTTTAAATGATTATTATCAATGTACCAACACCCAACATACACTTGGATATTATTATCTTTAGATTTGGCTGATAACTCTAATTTAGCTTTTAAAAATAGTAAAACCAAACTTTTATAACATTTCTTCTGATACTAAACGCTACCTATATTATATCAGCTTGTCTGTTAAGTTTTTACTTAAAACATTATTGGTCTTAACCTTTTTGGTGTTCTCAGTTCATCAAATGTTACAGTCCAATTTTCCTAGGAAGGGTCTTAAGCCAGCTCCAGACTATGCGTCAAATGCCTTCCAACGCTAGACACATGATAGTTGGAGGCATAGTTTGAAGAGTTAACAAGTTGCATGCACCAAGTTTCGAGCCTCCGACGTTGGCATTCAAGGACATTCGGGTTGGTTTCGGTATTTTTGTCCAGCGTTAAAGGTGCCTTCCAACGTTGGAATGTGCCGTTATCACATTTGTGGGCCGTCTAGACTATGCGCCGAATGATAAATGTTTCATCACTCACTTTACATCTGTCACTCGACTCTTCAACAGTGCACTAGTAGTTCTTCCCGGGCATAGTTACGCACTTCTAGAGACCGATTCTGTAATTTATTTTAGCTTCCAAAGGTGAGACATGGAGTAGAGTTATGAACAGATTTTGGAGTTCGTTAGTGCCTGTGTAAAATACCCAGTTCTTTGGGATCCCAAAAATTTTGACCATAAAAACTATAATAGGTTAATTGATGGTTGGGTGCAGCTACAAGGGGAGAATCATCCTCCATGATGGATTCCAAACGATTGGCCAGAAATGATTGACAAACATTTGAACCAACACTGGCTGCAATGTTGGACACATAGTATAGAAGGGGCAGTTTGGCAAATGTATCCAGACAAACATCTGGGGCAAATATTGGAGCCAACATTGGCACTAACGCTGGACGCATATTCTGGAGCTGGCTTTAGCTGACAGCACGAAGAGTTACTGGACCTTTTTTTAAATATTCGTATATCAAGTATGACATCTCCAGTTGTCTCTTTTGATATATAATTATTATCAATACTTGTTAAAAAAATACTAATAACGTTATAAAATATTATCTAATTTGTTGTAAAAAAATAGATTTTGCATTTTCTAAAGGATCTTTTCTATGAAAATCGATCTGTCTATTGTGCTAGAAATAGTTACAGGAAATTTTGGTGGATGGAATATCCATGGGTAATGACAGTACCATACAAAAAGTCTTTCCTCCTTCTATCCCTAGGTTATAAGAAATATTTATATTTAGAATCATGAATTATAATCAGAGGCATAGAAATATAATTTTTTTTTCCAGGGGGAAGGTCAACTTGAAAGTGTATGTAGCATATCAATATTGTTTTTATATTAATTTTTATAAATGAAAGTAGATAGGGGTATGTGTGTGTGTGTGTAAGGGGGAGAAGATATTTTATTATTAAAATCCAAGTTAAATGAGACCATTGAATAGTAAAAATATAAAGGTTTAATAGAATCTTTTTAACACTATGCCTAATACCCAATTGTATTATTTAAACAATGTTTTTTGTTTTTGAATATTAAGAAATATTTCACGTGGGAGACTTAAGAACTTTGGGGAGTGGAATAAGCTTACATATGAAAGATACCTCGTTTCTAATGGTTGTTATTTTATCTAAGGTGATTAATCAATCTGTTGATTTCTTTAGTACAATTGAGACTAGATTCATGTTTTTTCTTTTCCCACTAAATGGTGTGGTTCCAAGAAACATCATTTGTTTTTTAATACTATGTTAGATATACCAAAAATAGTACTTGACTTTAAATGTTGACAAAGCTAGGTTTAAAATAGGAAGTTTTAAGGCATGCATCTTTTGGGGTTATAATAAAACATTGATTAATCATTTGGCTGATGATAATTAAAAATAAATACAGTCAAACTTATTAATATAAACTAAGAGCAAAGCTTGTTCAGATTAGTGAAAACTCGACCGAAACACAAACACTATTTCACAAATTTTAAATTTCTGCTATTTTTAGTTACAGAAAAACACATTGTGTTGACTACAAAAAGTAAATATTTGGCATTTATTATCACCAATTTCTTACAATTCTCTTTTAATTTTGGGTTTGTTATCAATAAAATATATTTCAAATTGACTTAGTTTGGTTTTCTCTTGCTCCAATATCTATCTCCCAAAAATTGTCTTCGGACTATCCAGAACTTTGTACTACCTATGTTAAGTCCAACGAGGTTTTACTATAGTAAAAATTAAAAAAGCTGGTTTAAGATTTTATACATATGTTTGCAAATCCAACCTTGACCGACTAACTATTTTCAAATGGTATTCATCAGTTTTCAATTTGGGTTTTGACCCCCTCCAGCTAATTCTTATACCATCATGATTCTAATGTATGTACCATGCGTTATAAATTGTAACAAATCATTTAAATATTTAGGTAAGCCTACCACATCATCTTGTGGGCATAGCCTGCTTAATTTTAGGAAGCAAGACTACAAAACAAAACATTATGGGTTCATCAGACATAATTCACCATTAGACAATATGACTTTCACATACATAGCGTCAGGGTAGATTATGAGACAAATTCTCACCAAGCCTTCTTGGACATATATAAAAATTACACCAAATTTTATAAATTCCATTCATTGCAAGCTAAAAACAACTTCCAAAGTGATGAAACAGAAATAAATTCTGTTTGAAAATATAAAATAAATATTTTTTAACTGTAATCAGCCCTTCGAGATCCCTTCCCCTCCATACCTTCTTCTTAGCCTCGAGAAGAAACTAGTCTCAAAAAGATTTCAAATTGAATACAGTAAGTGTGGAGTTAACATAATACAGTGTTATGTATACATACACACAGTTATATTTTAAATAATACTACAATAATGATTTTCAATTTATAAATACTAATTTATTAAATTAATGCTAAATGTTATACTAATTTTATTTTTATGTTTGGCAACATTGTGTTTTTAAATGTTGACTATCATTAGGTTATTACAAGGGAAGAGGTTGGTATGACAAATCAGGTTGGGATAGGAAATAAAAGGCATTTATGATTATTAACATTAGCACCAGCTAATTAATTAGGCATGATACACCTTGCCCTACCCCCGTGATTAGAAAAGTTAACCTTATTAATAACTTTCTAAGAAAATGTATTAACCTAACTAAAATATTCAATGGAACTACTGTTTATGTTAAAATCAAATATAAAGCACTTTATATAGGATTGTGTTTAGATTTATTTCACTTATAACACAAGTGGGCTAGTATAACTAATGTTCTTTTAAATACTAGTGTCTAAATAAAAAAGTTGGAATTTGGGATGGATTTTCTGCTTGGATGCTAAAGCATTATGTTTATAAAAGTTAGTTATCTAATTGTAGGTAACACTGAAGACATTGTTTAGTGTACCTAATGTTATTGTTCACATTATTTTATTAAAACTATTTAATTTCACTATAGTTTTAAAATGGAGAGAGAAAAACTGACATAATGTCTTGTTGATAGTGTTATTTTAAACTTTGTCTCAATCTATAAACAGAAATGAGTGATTAATGTATTTACTTAGAAGAACAGTCATTTAGAGATAATTTATAAAAAATAAATAAAGCAAGACAATTTTATTTATCATCTTAGTGTCCCCTGCTTTAAAATACCAACTATGCCACTGATAACTATATTCTTAGGGGAGATTTTTTTAGACAGTTTCTATTGTCTTACCTAATATTAGGAACAACATTTATTTGGAACATATGATCCAAATTGTCTAGTATAAAATTATTATTATTTATTTTAAATTAAATTATTTAATAAAATTGGAATGGTAAAATATGTTTATTATAATTATTATTCTGTGATGTCATTTTATTATACAGTAAAACCTTGATAATCCGAACTAATTGGGATTGGGGATGGTTTGGACTATCAATTTGATTGCATTAACAAGTAGGCCTATGTATTTTATTTTATAGACAAGACAAATACAATATAATAAGGTACAGTACAATCATTGTTTTTTAAATATTTTGTTTACCAATGTGGAGGATTAAGACACAAAAAGATAGGCTGTGCAATATTTTGATAAAAAAAATTCTAATCATTAATTGATAATAAAAAAATAACTCCAAAAAAATCATTAATTAAAATAATCACTACAGTGGGCCCACTAACTTTGCTCGCTAAAACTTTTATTTTAAATAGCGCTGTTTTTCGTTTTCTACATTTCATACATCTATATTTTGGCATATTTTACTTAAGATTTTACTTAAGTTCAGATTACTGAAGGTTCAGACCATCAAGGTTCTACTGTATATTTGTTTAATATAATATGAAGAGAAGAAAAATGATGCAATTTATTTGCCAGTTTCCATAGTGAATAATTCTTAAAATAAACATTGCCAGTATAAAGTACCTACTATAATTAAATAATTTATAAGCACAACATTAAATTGAAATATTTAATTTGCTGTCTACCATTAAAGGATTGATTGTTAGTGTAAAGTAAATTGATACAATTACAAAATGTAAATATTGTTACATAATAGGTGCCTCAAATCAAATTATGAGTCTTCAAAAGATTACAAATGTTTAGAGTAAAAAAAATAATTTCTTACATTTGCTGTTGGGAACTACTTTATATTATTTTTGTTCAATCTCTGTAAAAATCATATCACTTTGACATGAGAGAGTTTTTGTCTTGTAATCATGTAAATAATCTTTGTATAAATGTGACCTGTAATAATACCCTATAATGTACAGAATTTTATTATCTGCTTTATTGTATTGTAGTAGCTATGAGTTGGATTGGTCGAACTGTACCAATCATTAGAATTCTTTTGAAAGGATTGTTTGGTGCAACTTCTTGTGTTCAGTACGTCTTAAGTTTAAGTGAATTGTGACTATGAAATACCATACTACAATAAACAGAAATGAGTTAAATGAAGTTCAGGCAAGTGAATTCATTGTATATATTCATCCATTTAGCTAATTTACATATTTTCTTGGTTCCTGCAAACTACCTGTACTAGAGGTACATTTAAATTTCACCAGAAGACCTATGCATGATCTTGGTTAAGATTTATAATTCTTTTTTAAAGCCTAAGCATGGGATCCCAACACCTAAAATAATCTAGTTTATCTAATAGATAAAACTATCGGTAGTAATCTTAAAGACCGAAAACAAAATTTTGACTTATATTGGTCTTTGTAAAAAAAATTGTGCTGTGCTTAAAATAAATCAAAGTTTTAGTTTTAATTATTTTACATAATGTTTATACATTTACTCTCTAATCTAAAATTAATATGAAAAATGGTTTTAATTTTTTGGATGATAATATATTTTTATAATGTAATCAATCTTCAGGCTGAAAAATGGTTATTTTTACTATTTGATTTAAATCTCAGGATATTTATTAACAGTTAACACACAAACAATATAACTGTATATCTTAATATAAATTACAAAGGTTTATTTGAAGGATAGATTATCACATCTTCAAATATACCTGTATAGGTCTATGTTGATTACGAGCGAAAATATCAAGTGCAATTTATATTTTTCATCATAGGTGAAAATAGGGCACGATAATTTTTTTTTTAATATGCTTTTCACATGACCATCGCGTTGGTAAAACATGTTTCATTATTTATTTATATTTTTTTTATACTGTACATTATATTCGGTGGGCTTATGCAAATAGTGCTCCCTTACTAATGTGCAATCTTTTTTCCCTTCATATTTCTAAATTCCAGTTTTGAAATAAGTATAAAAACGAGATTAGTATTAAATGGAATCAAACAAGTTGTTATGAATTTAAACACATTTTTTATACTTTTTGCAGAATTTTATAAAGGTCACCATATTTAATCACTATATAATAGCCTGCATTAAAAGTTATTAAAAGTAGTATTAAGAAAGGGTTTTCTTTTTTTTTTCTATTTAGGTTGACATTCTTGATGCAATACTTAGTAAATAAAAACTGTAGCATTAGATAGCAGACAAAATCAGCATCAACACACTTTGAAAAAGGAGAAGAAAAAGTCAACAAAATGTAATATTTTGTTTGGTTATTAGATTTAGTAGATTTAGGTAGAGTTTATCAAGTTTGGTTTATTTAAATTAAAATTCAAGTAAAGTTGAGTTGAGCATGGCTAGTTTATTTGATTTAAATTAAAATAATGATATTAGTGGTGTAGATTCACACATAATTTGTTTTAATGACGTTGCTTACTTAGAGGTTTCAAAGCTATTTTGCGAAGTGGGCTGCATCATAATCCAACGCACTTAACTAGTCTAAGCTCTATCCTGTCTGAACAAATAAGTTTATGAAAAAACTACAAGATAAAAAAATCTGACACTGTAGGACTATTTATAGAATTATTAAAGAATTTATGCTTTTGTTTCAACGTTGTATATTTAAAACTCTCTGAATAAAATGTAAATTTATTAACATGAAAACTACTATCTTAATCTTCCGAAACGTTACAGGTAGGCAACATACTTGAAATATATAGTGCAGTTACTAGAGTTAAATGGACAATAGAAACTTAATAATGTACTATTGTGACCACTCTTGACTGTTTTTAAATATATTTTTGACTTTACAGATAATATTTTTATCGTGTTGAACATAATATGCCAATGATATGAAAGATCATTTTCCCCAAGTGTTTTAAGGATTTTTTTTCTACACCGTTCATAAGGTTGTAAGGTGAGAAATTTACCCCAATACCACCAAGGTTGACTGACATTGAGTAGTATGTTGTAGTAAACATTAGGATTGGTTCAAACAAGGCCGTAGTCAGGGGGGAGTTTTCGGGGTTCAAACCCCCCCCCCCGAAATTTTATGAACAAAATATATATGGCTGTATTTATGGTTCAAATCAAATTAGGGGGTTATGTTGCCATAAAAGACACTTCAGATAGCTTCTAGAACAGTTTTTTATTTAGAATTTTTTCTAGCCCCGTCAATTGGGGGATGGGCCCACCAAACCCCCCCTGAAATTATTGGCTGGCTACGGCCTTGGGTTCAAATCCCAGTTTTTCTTGAATACGAATGTTTAGCTTATTAATAAAAGTTTTAATCCAAATATGAAACTTAGAAAACATAAGACTTTTTATTTTAAATTGAGATTTAGTTGATATTAATTATTTTTTATTTTTATATAATCAATGAAAGTATGAATTCATTTGGTAATCTTATAATCTGGGATTTGGTGATAAGGTTTCTTTTATAATAAAATAAGGCTTAGCTATACCAACATTTCAAAATAAAACATTTATTATTTATACAAAGACGTAGCCAGGATCATATAGGGGGAAAGGGGAGGGGGGAGATACTCCAAAGGAAACTTTCTCCTTCCCTCATTTATTGGTTTGATCGCAATCCAGCACAATTACACCTATTCCCCCTTATCCGTGTAAGTAAGTACACATTGAAATAGTGTTATATCACGGCTCACTAAACTCAAAACAAGCATACCATGTTATTGGTAAGACTGTAGGTTATATAATATTTTAAAGAAGATATACACTACTGAAAAAAGTAAAAAATATTATTTATTCAAACTAAAAACATACAAAAAGAACATAACTAAAAGTTAAAAATGAAATGAAAGAACAAGATTAAGTAACTTGTTAAAGCTGGGCCTTTGAGCAGAGTTCATAGGGGGCGGGATCGTCTACCACCCCTCGGCTACGTCACTAATATATATTATAACTTTTCTTTCAAATCTTAAAACTGACTTTTTTTTATAAATTCAACTAAATTAATTTTGATTACTTAGTTTTTTGCACCATGCTGTATTATAGATTAGTGTGAATCTCCCCTTTAAATACGTATTGAACAAGGGTGGCATCCTAGCACTTAGAAATAAATGACAATAGGAAGGACAAAGTGGCATAGGAGTAAGTGATTGATAATATCCTATTCCCAAAAGAATAGTGAAAATACAAAAATTAAGTACACTTATTGAATATGCAAAAAGAAAAAGCTAGTTCATGAGTAAATTAAATAGGTTTTCATAATCATATAGAATAAATTGCTCATTCGAAAGGAATGTTATTAAAAAATCTCCAAGATAGCATCTTGTAAGGTATGGAATCATAAATATCCAACTTTAATATATACCTGCCTCGGTGGTGTGGTTAGCTAATGCGCTAGTTTCGTGTTGAACTAGACTGAGGAGAACGGGTAGATCGAGGTTTAAATCTCGATTGGGTGGACTGGGGTGGTTTTGCCTAAATGGTTTTCCACTCTCCCTCCACGCAAATTTGGGCTCAATTCCTCTAAATTCAACCTTCACAATTTCTAACCCACTAGCGTAATTAGTACTTAAGTATATAACCCAAACTGGTAGTAAGACGCGATGTTAAAATTAAATTAAACATTTTAATATAATGATAGAGCTCGCGAAATCAATCTATTACATAAGTATTTAAAAAAATCATGGCATAAATAATACAAATATATAAATTGTCTAATAAGTGGACAAGACATAATTATAAGAAAATTTATAATATGCGCCATCAGAATATCTATCTCACCAAAATGAGAATAGACTTTTTTGACTTAAATCCTAAACATGCTTTCATCCAATTTCCCACAAGACATTACTTTGTACTCAGCTTGCGTCATCATAGATTATATCGCTTGTTATATTAAGATAGATTAAAATAATAGGAGTTGAAAGATCCTAAATATATTTTACATCAAGAAAATAACTCATTATGAATAATTAAACTCCAAGGAAACATTAATAGTCGAGAATAAACTTACCTAATCATGCCGTTCCCTTAAGGGATAGGCAAGAAACTGTGTATATAACTACAAAAACAACTACTTCATACTTAATTCGTCCTCATTAACCTACTCCACATTTCTCTATCCTTGCATACAACCTCCGCTTTAACTACATCCATACACCGAGTCATACATACTCTTTTATTCTTAAAACTCTTTTATATTTCTCTTTTTCCCACATTCGTCTGAAACATTTAGCAAAGTCTTATAAGACCTACCCCTTCCTTTTGATCCACACACTCTACCTTTATATATTTGCTTCGGCACTCATACTCTTGACATTCCCAAACCAATATAACACGCTTCTTTCACATTGACCTGTTGGATTCCCTTTCAAACTGCAATCCATTAGAACCCATTCATTACTGACTGTCCAAACGAGTTGTCCACATACATTTCTTAGACATCTCATTACAACCGCATTCACCTTGCTCTTGTGTTTCTCCTGAAAAACCCACGCTTCACATCCATAAAACAATAATCAAATCACTTGTAATATCAATCTATCACACAAGGCCACAGGGATCGGAGCCCACCAACATTTTTTTAACTTTTTTTTTATATACAATATTTTGGGATAAACATAAATATGAAGTGGAGCCCAATTCTCTTCCCGCAATGAATTATTGAATTCGTTATACAATATTCAAGTCAAGATTATTCATCCTCTGATCCAAACGTCACGTGGGGACTGTACCAGCGCTCTAGTACCTGAATGTAGAATCTGAGCAGGGCCAGCTCTAACAGTCCCTTTCTGAGACTGTAAGCTGTCTCTCAAGGTCATTCCCCCTACCATTCCGGTGCCAGCTTTACACTAGCGAATGAGGCCAGCCTAAGTGGGCTAGTTATATGTTAAAGTTGGTCTATAGTTTGTTTTTACGTTTATGTGTCTGTGTTTTAGTATGTATTATACCCAAGAAGTAAGTTGACACGTGAAAATGATTAACGTAGATTAATTATTTATTAAAAACACCGTTTTCTTCACTAAAACTTCCAGAAAAACTAGAAATTAAACTGTTAGGAGCACATCAGCTTAATGACTTTACATTAATGCAGGTGGGTGGCAAGAACAAATGAACTTATTATAATGCGTTCGTGTTCAAAAATTTTAATTAAATAATAAAAACTCACTTTTGATAGAGGTAAATTAAAATCATTCGATACTGGCTATAAAGTACTTTTATTAGTGAAATATCGAAAGGTTGGTATCGATACCGATATATCACTAGTATTGGAATATTCCTACGCAAGTCGTACCTCACTTTTCAACTGGACATGTCATGTGCTGATGCCAAGTCTGGTATCAGTCAGTAGTGGGGAAACCGGGGCAGATTGGGTGATTAAGTAAGTTCTACCTATTCACAATAGCTCATTCTATTAGTTATTTAATTTGGTATTAAATTCTTTTAGATAATTCTCCTAGTAGATTCAAATATTGGAATTAATTTGATTGTTCAACCTTGTAGATTAATTAAACGCTTCAGTTGGCATAACTATACCCATTTAGAATCAAACGCGGAGTTTTAAGTGCGTGGGTTACACATCCACCAACTAACAATGTAAATAACGAACGAGTTAAAACAGATGGTTGCATTAGGCTTTCTCCCAATGTTAGGTCAAGAAGCAAACTAATATAAAAACACAGAAGATATTATTTCATATAAACAGTTTTAGAATGTTGGCGGCACCAATAATGCTTTTTGATGGTTTTAATTTGACAACTATTATTCTCAATCAGTGGAGTGGCATTATGTTTGAGTAAGCAGAGTTTATTTTGACTAGTTGATTGTTTTTATTAGTCAGTAAAACACTTTGTCCAGGTTTAAAAAGAATACATTCGCATATGAGGTATGTATGTAGTAGAGTAGAGCCTATTAACAGTCCAATTTTTATAGGAAGGGCCTTATTTGACAGCTAGCAAAGTTACTTTACATACATTTATACGTAAGGTCATGTGATATTATTCTGTCAATTTAAATATTATCACTACCAATAAAATAACATATGGTAAACAAAATAATTTAAAAAGCAAAAGTTGTTTGTTTTTGATAAAAAGTCCTTTCTATGAATATTGTACCATATGATTGCTGTAATTTAAATTAATATTGAATAGATTTATGAACAAATGCTTTGTTTATTTAAAAAAATGAGAATTTAATATTGCTGATGAAATAAAACCCTTTTGAATACAGCAAACAATAGATCTCAATGTGAGAATTAAAACATTTCATTTCTTAGGAACAGGATGTAATATAGTCAATTTCTTATTTAATCATTGTAAATATTTTTACCACTAAAGCTAAAGTGTTCGACAAAAAAAGGGTCTCAAAGATTCTTTTTAATCAGGAGAACCCATACCCTAGTAATTAACCTAAATGTGTTAAGTGCCTCTAAACACACCATCCTGGCACTAAATACAATCCAAAACTTCAAAGCAAGAACACTAGATCTAATTAATCGAGTTGTGACAGTTTATTCTCAACTGATTAGAGTCCGGGAAGGTTAGGGCTGTGTTAGAGGGGAGGGGATGGAAGCTTCTGGCATGAAAAGGAGAAGCAGGGTTCAAGAGGGGAAGGGGGAAACGGAGGAGTGAGAGAGAAGGGACGTTTGAGGGGAAGGGGTAAAAGCTAGAATTGTGGCCGGACAGAAGCACAATCTCAGAGGAAGGGAACATGATTTCGCTCTCTCGCCTAACACGTTCCGAACGGCGTCGGGGTTCCAGGCGTCGTGCTCTTGATTCAAACTCCACCTGGCCTCCAAAACTAGAGCAAAACACACGACAAACTCTTCAGTATAAAGCCGAGTTAAGTGGCATTAAGGCCTTAGAGGATCGCAAACCTGGACTGGTCAGTAAATAGTCTGCTCCCCAAGGGCCCAAAGCTTTCAGTTACTAATCTCTATTTGCAGAGGAGATGTTACTATGTTTTATAATCATTTTGATATGCATATCATTACCATTTAAATGGGGAACTAGATGGTTTCAATTTCAAATGAATATATAATCAGAATCAAATCGTGATGAAAAAAATATTGAAAAATATTTAGAATAACTAAATTTCACAAACAAAACCAAGGGAGTAAAAAGCTAATTATTCTTGGTGGGTTCCACTAGAATGTTAATGTAACATGTATATGATGTTTTTATTTAACTTTATATGCAAATCAGGGGTAAGGTAGAATTTTATATACGTGTGTGGAGGGTTTTTTGAGCTGCATACTATTATGATTAATGCACCAAATTAAATGGGACCATTGAATATAAAAATAATACAACTTAATAGAATCTGAAATCCTTGATATGTTTCACACCCAAACAAGCACGGGCCAAGAATTTTCTTTCGGGGGTTTGCGTGGCGGCTCATTCTTTAAATATTGCTTTATGACGACGCTCATCTCAAGACTAAATAATGGGGGTAGGGGGGCGGATTAATCTGACCTGCATGGAAAGAAATATATATCAAAATTTCGTACAAAAATATATTTAAGTAGATCTATTCTTGCATTCACTATAAGTGGTAGACTTATTATGAATTTTGATGGAAAGTATAATTTTACATACATTTTTATAAAAAAATATTAACTTTTCTATTAAAAGTAATAAAAATAATATTAATTATTAGTGAATGAAAGAATGAGTCAACTTTTTTTTTCTACGAAATCATGACATTTTTATCTTCGTGTGTGGATGAATTCATGAGTCTATTAAATCTTATTATTCACGCTATTTAGTCCGATTAATAAAGTGAAACACACTAATTACTACTGTATTTTTTAATTAGGAATGTATTACAACAATACGGGTGACATGGTGGTCTAGGGGTAAGGTGTCAGACTTCTGTGTTGGAGGTATGGGGTTCAATCCTCGGTCCCGGCACAAATTTATCTGATTGCCAAACCCTTTCTTAATCTCTGACAATACATGTATTAATCACAACTTGTGAATGTGTGGAGTGCCAGGCCTCCACCGTGGTTCGGATTTCCACGTTAAACTGTAGGTCCTCCATTTCATCTCACAATCACCCTACCATTACACATTAGCGTAAGTGTGTATAACCCGAACGGTTTAGTAAGACGCGGTACTAATAATAATAATAATAATAATAATATTAATAATATTATAATAATAATTATAATAATTATAATTATTATAATTATAATTATTATAATTATTATAATTATTATAATTATAATTATTATAATTATAATAATAATTATAATTATAATAATTATAATTATAATAATTATAATAATAATAGTAATAATAATAATAATAATAATAATAATACAAGACAAGATATTATTACAAGATAATTCTATAATGGTTTTATATTTTTATATTAAATTTTAATTTTCGTTTAGATTTCGGGAGGGGAGGGGGGGAGTGGAGGCTTCAGCCCCATGAGCCCCCCCTCTGGATACCTGCCTGCACCCAAGTATAATTTTCCAACAAAGATTTAGGTGTTTCAATGTTGAATAATATACATAATACCTGATTTGGTGGCCGCATGGTCTAAGGCATCACTCTTGCAATAAACTAGACTACCAATGACAGGGAGAATGAGGTTATAATCCAGGTAGGGTGTACTGAGGGTGGTTTTCCTAAATGGTTTACCACTCTTCTTCCAAGCAAATGTGGGCACATTTCCTCTAAATATAACCTTCCTTATCCCTAACCCATTAGCGTAATTAGTACATAATATGCGTATAACATGAATGGGTAATAAAACACGGTGCTGAAAAAATAACACACATACAAAGATTCATACATTATTTAGATTTGTTTACGTTTATGTGGAACCCTCACTACGTCAATTCAAAAAAGACGGCTGGAGAAATAATCTTTGGAGGTTTTTCAAGCCCCCACCCTCTTATCTCCATCTCCCTGCACCTATATAACAAAAGGGTGTTTTATTGTATAAAACAATGAACAATATTGGCATGAAAATCGCTGAATTTGACCAGACACTTTTTTAAATGAAGAGAAAAGGTCTTGGTTAAAATACATAATATCCATTACTCACAAAAAAAACTGTAGAATGTGTAAAAAATTAAACTAAAAGTATCTATAAAGCCATATTTTATTTGTTTTTGTTAAAAAAAAGTTTTTATATATTATAAGAAATGAAAAAATAAGGAGCATAGTTATCAATCCCTTCCATTCCAACTTAAAATGACACACTATGTATGTAATTAATGATATTTAACATGTTTTTTCAAACGCATGACTATTTCAACATATGACCCATAACTTGATTTACATAGGACAGAGTACTTATTATTTTGTGTCTCCTCTACCCATAGTGGATAAGGACTTAGAGCACACAAATTTAAAGGAAATGCACGCGAATTTGCTTAGAGAGAAAGTGAAAAACCTGTGGGTAAAAACTTATCTCGGTAAAACCTGTTGAGATACGAAGCCCGACTTTCCTTCACCGTTAAATCAGACTTGTTGAGCTAGAAGTTTATTTCGCGTGACCACTGACTAGGATAGTGGATTAATTAATCTCAACACATGCCGGGAATCGCAATATAACCTATTATCTTTGGAACTGGCTGATACTATTTATTTTATCAGTCCAGTTGTGATTGAATATAATTTTTTTTTCATTTAATTTTGTGTATTGCGTATTACTACTCGTCCAGTTTATTCATATACTACCACTAATATGATAGGGTGATGAAGGTAGAATTGAGAGGAAGTATAACCACATTTTCCTCGAAATGAGGAACTATTTAGTAAGTAAATATCACCCTCATAACACCCGACTAGAACTCAAGTCCCGATCTCCGTATTACCGTCAATCCATTATATTTAGAGGGTGGCTAAGGCTAATGTTCTTTATACCTGAACTTTGATTCATTTATTATTCCGCTCATAAATTGATGCATATTTATAATTCAGTGGGATGGACCACAAACAATAAACTACTGTCCATAATTTTATACGAACAAAATTACACACATTACTTCAAATTTTTTTTTTTTACTTTTACATTTTTATATTTATTCTATTCTCTCGTTTTCTTCAAGATTTTGAAGTGTCATTTTGATCGAGATTGTGGATGCAGAGTGTATATAAGAGGAGGGTGAATCCCCGAAGGAGGGGAAGTTAGCATTTGATTAATCCCTCCATTTCACGACGTGCTTGCCGGGTCATTTCAGCTTCATTCTCTTGCTCTCTTATCGTGGAATGATGGATTTTCGGTGAATTGCTTCCAACGATATGCAAAAAGGAAATTAAAGATTCAGTGATAAGAGATGAACTTAAACGTGTGCATTACCTTTTAGTAAAAAAAANTTTAGTAAAAAAAAAAAAAAGAGGCAAAAGTCACCAATAATGTGTATGAGAAATGAAAAAAGATACGAGAAAGAGACATAAAAACATTTTTTTTAGTCCTACCCGCCTTAAAAATAATTTTCCATTTCAAAGTTCTTCATAAAATAAAACTACTCTTTTTAATAAAATAAATATTAAAATATTTTTTGTTTGTCCCTAGGTACTGAGTAAACTACTTAAGCATACTTATTTCAGCGTCTTTAAATAGCCATAATTTGACTCATTTTGTAACTAAGATTCTCATGGTAGTTATTTATTTTTATTTATTTAAGGTATTTAACATGTACTTTTTGAACAGATTGAATATACCAGCACACAATAATTTATATGGGCAAGAGCAAAAGGACCTATCAATTTTTTTTGGGAAAGGTATTTTCACATACTTTTTAGTGTTAATTATATGCCTCAATACATGGGAACGATGCCTATACTTACCCTCCGAAGGAAGTTGTGCCATGGATTTTTATAGATCAAGACAAATCTATTGACTCCGGCCGGGTTTAAACCCACAACATCGGGTCCTGAGGTGAGCATTTTACCTCAAGACCACCAGTATCGACGTATCAAAGTAGATAGTCCATTCCGTTTATGCACTAGATAGTGTGCGATTAAAGAAAATAAAAATTCAACATTTTGTTTATTACAAATACTAGTTTTGTTTGATTTTTTAAATATGTAAGGTGCCTTTAGTACAGTATAAGCATATAAAACCGTCTGAGGTGTTTATTACAAAATTATACAGTTTTATGAAAAGGAATTATGGAGCGTGTAATGCAAATTTGATTTCATATTTTAATTCAATTTCCCTGAATATTAATATAACATAAATTCAAAACCAAATTACATATAACTTAAGAAATCATAAAAAAATATTTTACTATATTATTTTTCTGAATTTCTAAAATAAAAGCTTTGTTGTCCATCTAGGATGATCAGCATGCTCTTACAATTAAAGAACCAAGCATGCTTTGTACAGGCTTTGACATGATTGCAACGTTATTACAAATTTCCATTTCCATGCTTATTTAAATATTCATTATTTTACTGTGAATAGCAAATTATTTCAGATGTTTTGGATAAATTAAATACATATATTAGAATTTCTCCAATCATATGAGATTCTAGAAAATTAATATAGATACTCGATCAATATAATTATATATATCTAAATTATTTTAATTTAAGGGTAGTTTAATTACAGCAAATTAAAGAAAATTTGAATATTTTGGAAATTAACCTTGAAGATTGAATTCAAAATAGGAATCATGGATTGATTAGGTTTTAATGATAAATAATAATAATAATAATAATAATAATAATAATAATAATAATAATAATAATAATACGTTTTTACTTTCATGAGTAACAATTTTAAGGTAGTTTACAAAATAATTAATTTTTGAAAATTTGAATTTTGTTAAATATATGTGAAAAATTTGGTTTAGAATATCTACATATGCAGTTACTATTGTGATAAGAAGATGATGGGTGTTTTTATGAGGAAAATGTATTTAATTGTTGTTTACTAAGAACCTAATTTTTAAAATGTTCTTTGAAACTATGATACACAATATGAGAACGTTTGGGCGATTGTCATGCAAAGCAAATTGAATCGGACACATACTTAAGAGGAACTGTCTTCTACACGACGTCATAGAAGGAAAGGTTGAGGGAAAGAGGAGCTTAGGAAGAAGGAGGATTCAAATATTAGATGACTTGAAAGAAGAAAATCCTGGTAGCTGAAGGAAAAGACAGAGGACAGGGCATTATTGATGGTCTGTCTAAGTTAGCTAAAAAAATGAATAAACCTGTCGTAAGACAAAACAACTGATACATAATAAAATTAAATAATATAACATGTTAAGGGCTGTTTATTTATTATTTGGATTCATAACTATTTTAAAATGATAAAAAAAACAACTAAAACTCAGTCTATGGTCAAATAATTTACAGTAGGCCTATTCGAGAGGTATGGATATTTAATCTGCATATCAATAATTTATAAAACAATAAAACAGTCAAAATATAATTATTTTAATATAGCCACCCGTGTAGTTACACTAATATGGTAGACATAAAAACAGTAGAATTTGGATAAAATGTAGCTGCGAAAGCGGGGAGGGAGACTGTAAAATCGTTTATGATAAAAGCAACCTCAGTTATTTAGCCAGGACTCGAACCACGAACTCCTAATCACCGACAATCCAATCTATTGTGAAACTGACGCCATAGGACGTATGCCATGCGACTATCGAATATTTAGTTATTTAGGCCATAATACATTTTAATACCTGTGTACACATCATTACACTAATATTTATCTGAGCTTTTAAATAAAATATAATAAATAGGCCCTACACTTGTTTGTCGCTAATTGAGGACCTTAATGCATCTTTGTGCATGTGTATGTATTTGATTGGACGTATTGTATACATCTAAGATTTAACACAAAATAAAACACATTTCTTTGAATTAAATTTAAATCGAGATTGTTGATTAGATTAAATACTTTATACATTTTTGGTCAATTTTCCTTTTTAGAATTCTGAATTTCAATAGACTATCGAGTTACAAAACCTAATTCACTGAAATAGCTACGGCACGGCTATATAATGTGTTTATGTATATTTTGTGTCATGCATGTTAAATATTTAAATCCCATGTCAATACAAAGCTATTGTTTTGTTTTTTAGTAAATACCCACTTCACTTGCATATTTCCACACCCTGTTCTGTCTCTGGAGGATTGCTCGATAGCGGAAGTGACAACGCATGCCAGTCTAGTGACTTTCAGAAATGGTAAATGTTTGTCAACTATAAAACAGTTTGCTAATTAATTCTAATGTTGTTCAAACCTTGCTGAACATTATAATTACCACTAATTTCTACATGACGAAGTTTCTCCCAGGGGGTATTTTACATCGTTTTAAAATTGATGACATTTACACATTCCGGTAGGGAGTCACCATTTCAAACACACCCTCCTCCACATACAACGAGCCCATCCCCTTCCCATAAATTCCCCCTTTTTTCAAAAAAAATAAATACACACACCCACTCCAGGACTCTCCATCTCGTTTCCCTTCTTTACCTACCCCAAGGGGAGAGGGTGGGTAACAAACCCACCCCATTTACTGGTTAATGCTCTCGCTAACTTGCGGCGCTTTTCAATTAATTTTACTGTGCTCATAGGCTGATTTTAACTTGTGGCAACGGATTCGAATCTCCAACTACAGCCCCCTCCACCCTTCCCCTCCTCCACCATTTTAGCGCCCTTCACATACACATTTACTGTAATAAAACTTGGTAAATTTGAATTGATAAGCCATGAAACAACTTTTTATTAGAAAATATTCTTTTGAATGACATAAATATGTCGTATATTATTTAATGTCCTCTTCACTTCGGATGCACACTTATTTACATACCAAAAAATATGTGGTTTATTTAGGTTTAATTAACTTAATGCAAGTTTTATTTTGTATATTTAATTCAACTATTTTAATTACTATATGTTTTTCAATAATCTCTATAGATATTTTACTATGAAAACACTGACAGCTTTTTCGATTAAGTAATAAGTATGTGTGAATCATAAAAAAATTCAAATTTGAATAGTTGAAAGCTTTATTTATAGGAATGTTTATATGATCTACATAGTGTACCAAGTGTAGGAAACGCGAGCTAACGTCAGTGTTTTTCCAGTTTTTATAGCAAAACCTTTTTGGCTCAAATAAATAAATATTGCTCCAGTACAAACAAAGTTTAATTTTCTTCACATGACGATATCAACACATTTAAATTATAAAGCAAATTATTTATAAATCAGCATTTGGTTTTTATTCTGTGTTCGAATAAATATATATATCAATATACGTTTCAATAAACAAATTATTATTATTTGTTTGTAAAATATTCTTCCAATATCAATTTTGAACCAAATCGTTAGTCTTTTTTTAGCTATCAAATTAAAAAAATTAATTTCTTCATTTCCCCCATAAACAAGTATGCAGCTTTATTTATTATGTTTACGTCAAAGACTCCACATTTTAAGCAAAATTGTTATAGCCAATTTCAAAAATAAAAATCTAACCTTTATCAAATGTATACCTAAAACAAAGTATACAAGGTTATTAGTCACGTTAAACACTCCCAAGATACCCATTTGGAACCAGATCGTTAGAGCCATTTGTAAAATAATTAAAGTTTTTTGAAAAATCAATCATCAGTAAACTATCCTTCAACGAATTTTGCCCAAAAAAAGAATTATATACTGCGATTTGTCATGACAAACAAATCCTAAATATACACTTTAAACAAAACCGTTATAGCCATTTTCTAAAAATTTGGATTAACAAACTTATCAGTAAGCTATCCTTAATTGAATGGCTATGGTAAAGTAAAAACTTTTGTGGTATAGCCCTATTTAATCTAAATATCAAGTTTAAACAAAATTAATCAAACCGTTTTGGATCCGTGACTAGACAGGCAGACAGATAGACAGAGATACCGAATTGTAAAATCCATTCTTTTGGGTTAGTGTTCACATAAAACGTAATAATTCGTCATAATTTCGAGATTGAGTTTTTCCCCGATCACAATACTTTCTCTTGATGTAAGAAATTTAATATATATATAATTAAAAATTCATGATATTATTATTTTTTGGCTTGTGTGGATTTACTATGGTACTTTTCAACAAATAAAAACAACAAAAACACATACAATCTAATTCTTAATAGAAAGTGCATTTTAGAAAATACACACACTTTTTCAGCAAACTTTGAAAACAATATTCTGTATTAAATAGTTTTATTTTGTAACTATTGGTAATGTATATGACCTGACCTATGAATACATAAAGTTAGATTTAGTAGTCTTTATAGTTGTCATATAAGTTTCTTCACATGAAAATTGGAATTGTGATAGTTTTTAACAAATAAGTAGCCAATTCTATTAAATTTTTGTTTGCTCTGCAATAATAAATTTGTAAATAAAATTGCATCATAAAAAATATAAGAATGCTTTTAAGCTAACATATACAGTACTATTAAAATATTGAGTTTCTTGGTATAGCTCATTACTTTTTGTTTTTTAATTCATAAAATGAGTAGGGCCTACTGGATATAGTTTTACAACACTTAATTCCTATTTGAACAACGAATGAAGTTTGGATCAAAAATAACACAATAATAACACAACAAATAAAAACGTTGTAGATTGTATTCAACTGTGTCCCTTTTCTTACTTATATTGTGTCACAAGATTATTTGTAATGTTTTTTTACCTTCAAAGTTCATATTAAATTAGGGCAAAAGTATATTTATTTGGGTGTATGAATAAATGGTTTTTTAAAATCTTAAATATTAATATCTCAGATTAAATATTTAGAGATATCGCATATTAATAAACAAATATCTTCAAATATATTAAAGGTAAAATTTATCTAATATATTTCAAACTAGTTTGGTGCGTATTCTAATGTAAAAAGTAGAAAAAAAAGTTTTGTAATGTTAGACCACATTCAGTTTAGTTTGTAACGTCCATCAGTTGATCCCATATTATATTACTAATAGTTATACCGCAAACCTCAGACTAAAATAGGTTAACAGTCCAGATAATGCTGAGTGTGTAGTTGCTTGGTTATTTGCGGTTGATACTAGAGTATATAGGCCTACATCACTACTGCCTCAATGAGGAACATGGCAACCAGAATTTCTTTACATGCACACATATGTATATTTCGTACACATGAGTCATGTGGGAAACTGAAGTATAGCATATAACACCAAAACTTTAAACTTGATTTTTAATAAGAAATACATCTCGAACAGTTAGTAAGAAGTGGTGGCAAAAAGTAAGATATAAACAATTCAAATAAAGAAGTTTATTAGTGTATTAATCAGTGCTTAAGTCTTTACTAAATTTCATTAAAGCAATAGATAATTGACTTTATTATACAAACTATATGTTCCCCTTCTTTAAAAATTGGACCTACACATTTTTTCACACGGATGAATTATTAATTGAAGTAGCATAATGGACTAGTTATGTAAACATAGACCATTAAATTTAAACTTAAAAGGTAGTCTATTTTTATCTCTGAGTACGCCTCTGATTACGCCTACACTAAATGCAGGACGACTAAAAAAACCTTCACTATACCAAAACGTAGTGGGGCCAATTTATTTCATGCATGCTTCTCTTAGATGTTGTGAAAGTTTGCTGTGAAGTATTAGGAAATCATAGAATACCAACCGTTGCTACAAAAGTGACTACTTCAAATAATATATTTTATCACAGAGCTGGTGCTGGCTCAGAAACGGCAAATAGGTAATGTGAAATAATAGGAGACTATAGAATAGCAAGAGGTATTCTACCGTGCTTAACGTTCATGTTCTCTAGTTAGCTGAATAAGGAAATTTGTTGAAGTATTTGGATAGTGGAGGGAAACAAGAAATGTTATTAAAGTGACCTCATCCAGATATTACATTAATTGTGTCACATAAAGCTTTTCCAGATATATTAATTATTTCTAATTAGCTTTATTATTTGTTCGATTATTATTAAGACTGTAAAACACCGAAGATATGGCATATTATGATTACAGCTTTCCTCTCACAAGTCGTGTCAAAGTTCTCAAGTTAAATGATTTAATCTGTCGCAGAATAAAAAGCAGCAACACGAAAGTTTTTAAAAAACAAGATTTTTTTACTTCTTTCAAATTTCATACTTAAAATATGACATAACGAGACTACTTTTAAATACGTTTCTTGAGCTGAGCTCAAGATCAAGATAATATTTGTAGTTAACACTCAAATATCTAAGTTTAATTGAAACTTTTGAAATTGCGAGCCAACCAGAATGTATTTTCCACATAAATTAGGTGAAAAACAATAGGCCAATGGATTCAAAAACTATCGTATTTTGTAAAAAATAATAAAATTTTATAGTAAGATTTTTTATATGATAGATTTGAAACAAAACCCATATTGTAAATACAACTTTTTCCTTATCAATAACATTTGTATAATATTATATATTATTATTAAAATACAGCTTATTATCTATAATCTAATGTGTTGCTCAGGGTCGCTCTTAGGGGTGTGCCAATTTGTGGCCCCACAGGGACCTGCAATTCGGGGGCCCCGTGATTGTTTAGGTGACAGAGGGGAAAACATAATCATATGGTATTGATTTATTGAACGAGTGAAGCGAGTTCTCAGTTTTAACTCCACCAAATGACATTTGTATTTCTGTGGTGTATATATGTCTCACGATAACTTTTGAACGCATTAAACGATTTAATTCAAAGTTTGTCACAGTCGTTCTTTGTAGCATTACAAGGCTGCAGATAAATTTCGTTTTGGAAAAAAAATCTAAATAAGTATTGGGGAGATATCAACCCTCATATTTATAAAAACACGGCTTCTAAAATTAATTGTTAAATGTGCGGTATCCGCTGATCAGTATTAGCGTGTTACCGCTGCCCAATTGTATTTATTTTCAATTAAAGAGAAAAAAAGTTTATAAGTTACAATGCCTACACCCTCACCCCCTTCATCTCCTTATCGTGGGCTTAGTGCTTTCACATCACCGTCATTATCATCATCATCATCATGTGATCGTCGCAACAAGAAGAATGGAGAATAGTAAGAACTCTGTAATCATGCATTACAGTGATTATTAGGCCTACTTGATTTAATGTTTGTAATGTCTTTATCAATTAAACTTTACCGTATTTATGTATGTTATATGAATTTCACGTTGTATAATAGTTCGGTATTATCCACGGTTTCACGTAACCACGGTAGATCTAGGAACGTATTATCTGTGGATATGGGAGGCCTACTGTATTTACCTTTTAGGACACTTCCTGATACCTTATACGGCTGAAAAGTAGCAAAACTGTTTAAATTACTGTAATAACATGAAACAAAGATTCAGTTTTATTATTATTTGGGGGACGGGGCTAACTGAGGGCCCCGCCAATGAAGTTTTTTTCCCCAGGGACCTACGTCTGCTAAGGACTTCCCTGGTATTGCTCGCTAAAAACATTTTAACGTTTTGAACTACTTTATTAACGCACTACAATATTGCAAGGTTTACAATGTGCAGCAAAAAACATCTTCAGTAAACACGAGACCTCTTCACTATCATGCAGGTAATATATTATTTTTTATTGAAGTCAATATTTTTTAAATGTATATTAGATGTTACCTCATAGGTGGAAAGGGAATACATTATTGCAACGAGCCATACAGTTATAAATGCACAAATAGAAATGGATTGTCACTCATCATTATTAGATTACACGATTCAATTTATGGTCGACAGAGATGAGCTTAAATATGTATGTAGCGGTAATGCCTAATTGAATGTAGATGCTACACGCTTGAAATGACTTAACTCTCCGGTAATAAAGACAACTTGAGGACGAAAAGGAAATAAGATAACTCTGGCTTAACTAACAATACTAAGTAGATTATCCTGATTAATGAATCATTGTTTATGATTACATTATTTCAACTATAATAATTCACCTGTTTGTTTGATAAGCTGTTCTGATTAATATTTATTTTTATATCCTTTCCGTTTGAGCTAACTACCACTGTAACTTTACGCTACTTTATTATGAAGTGAAAAGAGCATTACAACAATTAAAAGATCCATGCCATCAAACTTTTTTTAAGTTCTAAAAAATGCTGCATATTACTTTTTACTTTATCATAAAGATAAAGTACTGTAGTAATTGAAGTTTTCAACCACTGGATCATGATTGGTCTTACCTAACCATGATCTAAAAAATGAGGCTAATAAAATATATTTTGGTGATTTTTTATTCTTGTTCTAAAACTAAAAGAAGTTTATATGACTTTAACAATTTGTTCAAATTTTATAATTGGTTAGTATTTAACGTGATAAATAACATCAATTACTTATTTTTTTAGAGGGATATTATTTTAAGGTTAGTTAAAAAAATTATTTTATTTTTATTATATTATTTGGCTAAGCCCATTAAAACGTATTCTTCAGAGATAAATACTAAACAATATATTTGAATACTATGAATGGCTGGTAAATATTTATTGGAAGCTATCGATCATATCCCAACAATCCAAAGTAGCTAATAATTACCCGCTCCGGTGGCCACGTGGTCTAACGTGCTACTCTCACATCAGACTAGATTGCCTATGACGGAGGTTCAAATCATGGTAGGCTGTATTTAGGTGGGTTTTTTTTCAAAATAGTTTTCTATTACCACTCTACGTAAATGAGGGTACACTTCATCAAAATATAGCATTCCTTATCCCTAACCCCATTAACGTAATTTAATACATATGCGTATATTCCAGATGGTTAGCAAGACGCGGTGTTAAAAAGTTAATGTAATGTTTTAAACATATTAGTACAGCATCAGGAGAGCCAAAATGAATTCAACTGGCACAACAACTCTTTTAACAACAGATTAATCATAATCCACACTTTAACGTATGATTTGTTCTCTTTTGTAGATATGATTATTGTTTTAACGTAGCGCTAAACAGAGTTGGTACCTAAAAAATTTTTTTAAATATTTTCAAGAGCGATACATGTTTTTAAGCTTTTCTTTAAAAAAAGATTTGCATACAATATAAGCTATTCTATGATACATAAAATAGCGGTTAGTTTGAACGTACTTCAGGTCAAATTAGTCTTTAACATAAAATATAAACAAAAGTAAAACTCCAGAAATATGCTTATTTTTAAGACAGTCTTTACTTTATAAAAACAGAACCCGTTTAAACCTGCACACACAAGCACAAGAACGGCTGAATTTTATATTTCATGTTACAGATATGGTGGGCTGACCTTGTTTTGCTTGGTTAAATCTCGCTCTTCCTTTCTCTAATTCCCTCTGTTAATCCTCAACGTATGAGTTAAAAAAATAATACGCTTTTAAATATTTGATGCCATTCTGACGTCAAGGAAAACAAAATGAATTATTCATTTCACTGAAATGTGAAAAGAACGTACGTTACATTATATATAACTGGTTATGTAAACACACACAAAAAAAGCTTCAACAAAATGAGACATTTAAATATAAAATAAGCTGTTGAGATATTAATTCAATTTTAAAATGAATGTAATATAATATAAAGTATATTAAAAAGACGTTAAATATAATATTTGAATTACTTGATTTTTTTAAAAATAAAAGGGGATCTGTGTTTTTGTATCTACATAGCTATTCTTCTGTAACTACATTATTTCATGTGATATGCAAATTTCATTATTGATAGATATTATCAATACCTATACAATGACACTAATAATATATTAAAATGTTATTAATGTTGACGGCAAAATATATCAAGGTTACTAGGAGGAAGAGGGGGGAGGGTGGGGGGGAATTCACATCACATACATTTTCCAAGAGAACAACTTTTATATCTCAAACTCCGTAAGGATCACAGAAAAAAAACTTTTTTTCGAAACAATTAATTTAAATATAACAGAGACCTCTTCTGACCCTAATCTAAAGTGCATTAGAAAGGTATCTTTATTTTCCAACAAATGGCAGCACTGACTCAATTTGAGTTTAAATTGGACCTTCCCTCTCTTTCCCTTGTAACCCTAAAATGTTTATTTGTTCTAGAAGGTTCTTACTATTAACTTCTTGACTTCTGAGCAGTGAGCCTTAAAGTTATGGCCCACCCTGTAATTGAGTAATTATAATCGACAGAATTCAGCCCAAATATTGTTACATTTATTATAAAAGATGGTTAGCCAAAACGACGTTCACAGCTGAGTATATGTTAAAAACTATAATTTGCTCTGAATCAATAATAATCTTCTGTAAATTAAGACTAATTCTGATTTTTAGTTTTCTCAAAACATATTCTTTGTAACCTACTATTTTAAATTTTGGCAGTACATGATAAGAGACTATTATTTATTATTTGGGGTATGTACCATACCTAAGAGTGGACAGGACACAGGAACATATTCATAGCCCGGTGGGCCGGTTTGATTTGGGCTGACGCAACTACTTAAAACTAAACTAGAGCTATCCATTCACTTCTAAACGATTGTTTTTATTGAATTTCAATCAACAGTTCTAGAGAATAATTTTGAGGGTGCGCAACGTACATAATTTGAGAGGGATATACGACGGCATTAAAGTATGTTAAATTGTCCAATTTGTTATTTCTTGTGGTTATTTATAAACACTTACCAAGCCAAATTTAAATAATTTATTTAGTGAATACTGACCATTACACGTTTTGTAAGTTACACAATAAGTGGGTGTAGCATCATGTTATAAATTTAAATATATCAAAAATACACTCCTTTCTATTGTCTAAAAATTGATAAGCATTTCTTATCATTTTATTTAAATTACAAACAAATGTTTTGAGGGGACTGAATAGTGATATTTTTGTATTTTATTTTCTAGCACCGCATCTTACTACCCATTTAGGACATATACGCTTATGTACTAATTACACTAATGAGTTAGGCATTAGGGAGGTTATATTTAATGGAAGTGTACCCACATTTGCGTGAAGGAGTCGTGGACAACTCTTTTTAAAAAAACACCCTCGGTACACCAGACCAAGATTGAAGCCTTGAACTCCCTGTCACCGGCAGTCTAGCCTACTGCGAGAGTAGCGCGTTAGACCACGTGGCCACTGAGGTGGGTGACGTAAATATTGATAATGTAGCTAAAATATCTTCGGGATTTCACTTACTAATATTAATTACTTCACATCCTCGCTTCATATTATACTGAAACCTAATATTTCTGAGTGTATGTTAGGAGCCATCATATTTTGTAGTCACAGGCCGCTTGGAATCTGCCAGACCACCCCTGATCGTGTCTGAACGGACTGGCAATATCAACAGTAAGAAAAATATTTCCCAACCAATTTAACTCAAGAACAAACACAACACCATAGCTCATGATTGTTAATTCATCAATGTGAATGAGTAAACTTTAATTTCACCAATGTTTAATTATTTGACCAAGTCGGGAACCAAGAACGATACCTATTGTTCTATAGGAATATGCATTACTAAGGAGTCTGAACGAAACAAAAAAAATTGTCAGTGACGACAATAGTGGATGAAGAGCCCGGTTTTGCTCTCATGGATTTAGATATTAATAGTTCAAGGCTATTAATTAGATCCAACTGTGACTAAAACCAAGCGTGTTTTGGTGGCCACATGGTCTAAGGAACTACTCTAGCAATAGGCTAGACTGCTAAAGACGAGGAGACCAGGGCTCGATCCCAGTCTGGAGTACTGAGGGTGGTCTTTCATAAATGGTTTTCCACTCTACCTTCACGCAAATTCAGGTACACACCCTCCAAATTTAATACTCCTAGCCCCTAACACATTAGAATGTAGTTAGTAAATAGGCGTATGACACCAAGCTAGTGGTAAGACGTGGTGCTAAAAATATATGTATACATTTAACTTAATTTATGTATTTTTATGTGACTCAGGGGCTAGGTTTTATTTACCAAGAGCGCACGAAGTTAATTTAATCAAACCTCTTTCACCCTTCTGTTGGCTTGGTGGAATTTACAAATACCTCCCCAGCAAATCTTAAAGGACGGTGTGTATATTTCATTTTAACAACAAAAAACCTTTTTGTTTATTAATTAATTTTAATACAAGCTTACTCTCTTCGATGGTATAATGGTATTTTCTAAGCCGGTATCGATCTCGCAATATACTTCCGGCCGTGACGAGGAGATTGAGGTTCGTATTTCTGTGATGCTTACAAATAATGTTTTTTCTAAACAGTTTCGCGTTCTTCCTACTCTCAAATATGAGTCCATTTCTTATACATTTTTGCTTTCTCAACCCTATTTCAACTGTGTAATTAATATATGCGTAGATCTCTAACGGATAGTGAAATGCTGTGAAAAACCCGACAAACATGAATTTAAAAAGGTAAAGACGTGACCGGTAAAAATTAACGGACCTGAATTAGTTTGAAAAAGAAAAGTATTAAAACTTAATGTACCGTTTGTTTATACAGAAAGATAGCAAGGTTACCTTAAATTTCTCCACTATGTTGTAAATTATACGATGATACCAAAGTAAATTCTGGCTAACTTTTAGGGTAAATGAAGTGTACGTAGCCAGCCGGGATTGAACTTTGACCATTTGAGCTAGGGCTCCTTATTACACTGTTAGACGTTTTAAAAATTTGGTTGAGATAAATAAAAATTATGATTAGTGTTAATAATATTATATACGTACATTTTTTCGAAATACAATAACAATAAATGGTACGGCACACCGCACAGACTTTCTCTCTCTTTCTATAAACTCCTAAGATTTCTGAACGGAATAATGTACATTGTATCATCACCACTCCACATAAGAACACACATAAAATAATATACAATGATATATAATCAATGAGAAAAGAGGCGCATCTTTGTCCACCTTAGAACATTTCAAACAGTTTAATGTCTTCCACAAGGGTCAACACTTCGTATTAAAATTTCGATTCTGGTTAAATTTTTAACATTTTATAAGGTGTTGCAGAACTTCGGGTCATCGCATTGATATTTAATTATTCATTTATACATTTTGACCAATAAAAAATGTAAATATTGACTATTGAGTATAAAATGGAGATAGATCATTGCTGTACAAACATTTCTCCTAAGAGCTTTAAGGAAAAATAACATACTATTTTTAGATACTTATATTTAATTACTCTATGGTATTGGAGAATTATTGCGTTAAGACTTAAGTAGTATATGTTTACAACTAAAGCTCACAAATTTGTATTAATATATTTGCAAATATCTCAGAAACTGTTGCTTTTATAAAAATATATGTCAAATAAAAGTTTTTTATTTCTAATAGTCCTACAATTTTGCAATGATAAGTTGTTTAGTTTCTCAAATAGTTGTGGAGATACGGAAATTAACGCTTCTGTAAAGTACCCTAAAAATCATTTTCATAGGAAAATGAAAATAGCCAGTTTATTTATAATCTTAATCAACGCCTAGATACGAATTTTAATCAAAATCGTTTGAGCAGATTTTGAGAAAACCAAATTTTTCTCTTTTCGCCCTTCAGTAAACTACCCTTAATTTTAAGTTTTTATAGACACACAGACAGACGGCATTGCAAAGACTATTTTTTAGGGTTCGGGGGGTCATGAGACGTCGACATCCATCAACATTTCAGGTTAGTTTTTTTTACGATCGCAATACTTAAGCTTTAATGTCCAAAAAGTTAAAAATATATATATAATTGCGTATAGATTGAAAATTATTGATTTTATAAAAATATGTTTCGAATAAAATATTTGTATTATAAATATATATACATATTTGTAATGCTAAGTAATTTCATATCTCAAATAGTTTCGGAGCTATTTTAAAAAATGTTAATATACGCATGAGAACGGAGCCCTTAAAGCCATTTTGCCGAATTATTGAGAGTAGCCATTATTTTAGGAATATTTATTAATGTTCATAAATGAAATTTAATCAAAATCGTTAGAGCCGATTTTGAGAAAATCGACTTTTTCTCTTTTTTCCCTTCAGTAAACTACCCTTAATTTTAGGGGTAGATATCCAATTCCAAAAATCCCTCGGGGCAACCCTATGAAAACCCTAGATATCAAGTTTCAGCTCAATCGGTAAAATAGTTTAGGCTCTAGTTGGAGGTACAAATAGACAGACAGACAGACAGACAGACGGAAATTCAAAAACCACTTTTTCGGATTCGGAGAGTCATGAAACGTCAAAACTCATCAAAATCTCGAGTTCGATTTTTTTGACGATCGCCATACTTTCTCTACCTGTAAGATAGAGAGAAAGTAAAAATTTTTTTCGAAATACAATAACTAAAATTGTATTCGTGAAATTAATATATATTTTTTTAAATAAACACTGTGAAATTTCAAGGTTTCAATCTCCTATTTTGTTGAAAATATTAACTAACAATTTTCCTATAAGAACTAGTCTAGTACACCTGGTTTGTAAGTGTAAGGTATTTTTTTACTTAAATAAATTAGTATACAGGTAGTATTTATTTTTGATGGAACTAATAGTTTAATTTCATTTTGATTATTACATGCAAAATAGGATGTATTTCTTAGGATTAAAAATTAATAAATAAAAATGATCAGCTGTGTTTTTATAACTCAGAAATGAATTTATCAGACACCACCACGCATATTTATAATTATCTGAGCAGTGTGCATAGCATAAGCCTAACAATTAATTTTAATATTTTTATCTTACTGTATTTTTTGTCTCTTTACCTTTCTTGCTTTTAAATTTTCACAAGTTTTTTTACACAATATACATTTTCCGATATTTTCATGACAATGACTACGCCGTTTTATTCTTGATTTTTTTTTTCCTATAGGAAACAGTGGTGTAAGAAAAGACCAGTCAGGTCTTGAACAAACGTTATCTTCTAAAGAAATCCTTCCGAGCTAACACTCTTTCTTTGTAAAGGTTCCAGCCTCCGTAGTCTAAGCGGAACAATCCCCAAGGTCGCCTTGGGCTAAACTGCAACTTCAAAATGAGCTTTCTAGCCACTTGAAGCGGTGAAGCAAAATACAGGAAGGTGGGGGTGAGGGTGGCCGCATTGTAGGCGTAGAAAAATAAAGCCTCGCAGCAGATTTTCAATGATGGTGAATAATGTCTTCAGACGAAAAAGAATTTCTTGGTTGGAGTATATTTTGAAATAAAGATGACGTTAGAAAGTTTTTATTTTCAGAATTTGCTATAAAGTAGATGTTCTCTTTATATAAATAACTCTTTCTTTGACATAATCAAATTTAAATACATACTGGTGGATCGTTGGAGCAATGGCTGCGTATTTTTGCACTTTTTATTAGGAAATGGTCTATATAATAAACCCTCACTTGACTTTTTAGTTAAACGTTTACTCGTCAAAGGCTATCAACTCTACATAGATTTTTAGCTTTCGGCGTTTAATTTGAATCAAAACCTATATTTTTCCCTCTCACGTCACGATGAGAACCTTAAAAAGAGAACTCTTTTTCCTCTATCTATTCGTTGCAAGAACCGAGGTATTATTATTTTTAACCAAAGACAAATATTTTATATACCGATATACAGTTATAAACAATTCAAGGTTTCCATGGTGATGTAAACAAAGAAGGATTGTACAGATGAACCACTGCCCACACAGAATGAAAAGATGAAAAATTCCTTTGGGAAAATGGTTTTAAGTTTTAGGCAAAATTTCTGCTAACATACTAGACACCTATCCTCTAAAATTAGTGCCGGTTTGTCAAAACAGGTTGCGCCATTTTCATTTAATTTCAATTACCGGAAACGGGCTTATCAAATTATATGTAAGACTGATTGACTCGTTCTTCGCACGGTAGGCCGCATCAAAACTGTATCAAAGTAGGACGTTCAACATCTGGCGATCAACATTTTTAACGTTCCGCCTGGTACAATCTTGAACTAACTATGGCAATACTAAGGTAATTATTGAAACTAATAGATTACATATTTGGATAAAATACTAACACCCAAACTGAGTGCACAAATGAACGCATTTATTTCCTAAGCTCAATACAGTTTTTTTTAAATAGCTAAGCAATTTAGAGTCCACTCTTCCCCCACCTTTCATACATTTCATGTATTCCTAGTGTTCAATTTCATACTTTCCCATTTTTATGTTATCTTGGGTGATTGATTTTTTTTTTACCAATTTGCCAAATTTAAATTTTCTTTCACGGGATTTAAAGCTAATCTACCCACTTCTCCCAACCCTTTTTGGTTCCCACATTCCAAATTTGAAATTTGAACGCGTATTTGGTTGTCTGATATGATTCTTTTACGTGCCTGCGAAATATCGATTTCCAACCACACCGAAAATAATGGTATAATTTTCGAGATCGAGATTTTAATATAAGATTATATCAATACTTACTCTATGGCATTAGGAACTCGAAAACAAGGAAAAAGTAATCCACCTATCCCTATCTTGAGCTAGTTCTATCCAGGCCACCTCATCACACCCTATCTCTTTCAGGTGCATTCTTATGTTATACTCTCATCTGCGTCTAGGTCTTATACCAATGTTTTCTTCCCATTAAAATATCCAAACAATACCCTTAACATGGTTCTAGATTCTTCCATTCACGTTGTATGTCCTGCCTACCTTAATCTACGAGAATTGTTTATCCTACAATGTCTTGTTATGAGTACAAGGTATGCAACGCATCATTATGTGACCTCCAATATTCAGTATCCTCATCCCTTTTTGGACCAAAAATCTTCCTAAGCATCTTGTTTCCGAGGAATCTAATTTTTTTTTCATCATGTAAGGTAAGAGACCACGTTTCACATCCATAGAGTACAACCGATAAATATAAATTAAAAAAAGTAAAAATAAATAAATCAAATATTATATCAACAGTTTCATTAATTATCAATCCATCAGTGGGAAAGGGATATAAAATGTCACCACCTAGTCCAATTTTCTGATAAAAAGGTAGAAGCTAGAATCCCGGCTGGCTGAACAATGGATGGTATATCGTTAAAAACTTTGCCACTCCTTTAAATTCTACTTTTATTATATGAATAGTGCTTATAATCCAGACACGTAGTAAGATATTGTGGAACATTTAAATTAGATCAATAGCCCCATCAATGTATATAGTTTTCAAGACATTATTAAAATAAAATAATATTCTAACTCTAGGATTTTTTTCAATAATTTATGCGCTAGGGCTCTTATAATTTACTGAGTCTTTTTATTTTAAAATATTAGTTATTCACGTTTATGCTTTCCTATAAAAAGGTTTTTAAATAAGTTATATATTCTCTTGAAACGTTCCTGTTATAAACAAACAGTTTTGTGTAGATTTTACGCCTTCCTTACCTTAATTCATGTTTAATGTCCAAACATTCTATTAATTATAATGGCTTACCTTACAATTTTGGTTTAGTCATAGATCATGAGTTAGGCCCGTACTTCATTTTTTTTATCAAGAAACTTTGAACAAAATCTGTTGATCAACTAAGACAAGTTTAAATTAAAAGTTTGAACATCTCAAAACTGTAATCTGAAACTATTAATAAGCATTTAAATAAATACATTGAATATCTATGTCATAAATATAGACATTTTATCTTTATTCTACTTTATCATTTAAAGTAAATTCAATTATTACCAAATTGTACTAACGTAAAATCTCGACTCTATACATAATGGTGGACAAATTGTATTTACCAACACAAGTTTTAATATTTCATGTTACCCGATTCATTGGTCGTTTGATCTCATGGCGCTATTCTCGCAATATACTAAGACAGCGTAAGATGGGAAGATTGGGGTTCGATCCCAGTCAGTTATAGTGAGGTGGATTTTCCTAAATGGTTTTACACTCTCCTCAACGCAAATTCAGGTACACTTCTTCGGAATTTTACCTTTTTAATCCATCAACCATCAGTATAATTGGTACATAGGCGTACAACTCGAACGGATAGTAAGTAAGATACAGTGCTAAAAAAAATATAAATATATATTTCATGTTTAAACTTTTGAAGATATAACTAGGGGAAGTCCTTAAAATGCTTACCTTAACAGCTAACATGCCTACCTTTCTTAGTGCACCTTATAAGGATGAGATAATAGTGTAATTAAATTATGTTAAAACAATTACTGATATAAGCTGAGCTTACACTAATTCCAGCAATAAATTATAAAGTTAATACATTAATAATCCTAAGATAACTTTTAGTAAGCATTTAAAAACAACACCTGGACACTAGAATTGGTCCCAGGACCCTTGGGTTACTGCACCATTGCTCTACCATTGTGCTATCCAGGATAAAGGTCCCGGGTTCAATTCCCTTGTCCAGGTGTCATTTTTCAATTTTAAGAATACCTTATATGAGTTCTTGAAAAGTTACTAGATTTAGTGTCACGTATTCATACGTCCAGTCAGGCATAATATCTTCAGTGGTATCTAATTTAGGCTCTTTAAACAATTCCTTTTGATACCAATATACTATAAACATTTAAATATTTTTTTATGAAACAGAAAAAGTTTATACTTTCAAAAAGAACCTTTATATGAAAATTGGACTCTACTACCTCTCGCTATTACCATAGAGCGCTTTACAATTGTGTCCGCACTGATTCATTGCACGCAGGAAGGAGTTTCTAGTGCACGTCATCATTTTAGAATCTCTTGTTGGATAGCTGAAAGCATAGTAGTAGGTAGAGTTTACCTTCATGGAGGTTACAAACTTTGCTAGTCTCTTGATTCAGGGTGGTGGCTTTGCTTAACGAGGCATCATTTCTCATTACAAGTGCTGAGTCGCCGAGTTTTTGAGGGGGCACTCGAAGCCGGCAAAGTTTAGATTTCATGTTCACAATAAAATATGTTCGACCCCACTTTACAAACAGGTTACACATTAATTATGGCACCACTTGCTTCACTGGCCGAACAGTCTAAGGCGTCTCTTTCGTATTAGACTGGCCTGCTGACGATGAGGAGATTTGGGTTCAAATCCTGGTCGGGTCTACTAAGGGTGGTTTTTTCCTAAATGATTTCCTTCTTCATTTACACGCAAATTAAGGTATATTACCTATATAATGCTTCCTTCCTTATTTCTAACCCCATTAGACTAATTATCACATATGCGTGTAGCCTGAACAAGTAGTAAGATGGGATGATAAAATAATAAATAATTAATTATTGTGCCCTGATACCTTAGTATGGAGGTCTTATATATTACGTATATATCTTATATACATATACATAATATGAAGTTGTGTTTTTTTTAGCACCGCATCTTACTACCTGTTCAGGTTATACTCCTGCGTAATAATTACAGTAATGGTTTAGGGATTAGAAAGGCTTAATTTAGAGGAAATGCACCATCATTTGCGTGGAGGTAGAGTGAAAAACAATTTAGGTAAAACCCCCTTCATTTTCACCCAATCGGGATCGAACACCTATCTCTCCAGTAACCTATTCCAACACGAGATTAGCGTGTTAGACCACGCGGCCACCGAAGCGGATTTGTGGTTGTTCTGTTTTATTAAATGTTAGTTCGTAAATTTGGAAAAATGACACCTGAACACGGGAATCGAACCCGATATGTGCCAATGAATGCTCTTTTACTAATATATCCAGGATTCTTCCCATTTTCAGGTTATTTTTGACTTATAGCTTAAGGCAGAGTCTGTGATAGACGTGTGGAAATCATTGGCTACCTATATAATTATCATTGATAATAGCTACCGGCGACTGAGGAACGGCTTTACTCAAGTGCTTGTAGTCTAATCAGTCCTAAATGATCTGCTCACATTTTAGTCAATCAATATTTTTTTCAAACATTCCACATCTTTTATCTGTGTTTTGCTCTAATTGTTGAGTTACGTGAATACTGATCACACACTAGTTTATTTACATTAAGTGAACTCTACATGAACGTTCACTTAATGTTCATTTAACTTTCACGTAACTTAACGTAATGTCTCGTAAAGGCTCTCATGTTTTTAATTGGAACCCATCAGAGTACAGTTAACTTTATGTTCACCTAACAATCACTTAACGTTCACTTAACTTTAAGAGTTGTCAAGTGGAGATCTTTCATGTAACGTGAACTTAAAGTGAGGGTACCACGTGCTATAGCCAGCCAATCATATAACGAGCCACATCAACACGGCTGTTTAGTATTTTATTTGTTTGTTTATGAAATGCAGACATCTTCGATATCGCGAACTCTAAAGCCTCTTGTTACGCTTTATTTTGTATAACTTATGTGTAGTAATGCTTCTATTACAGGTATTTGTAGCCTAATCTGCCCTAAATGATTGGGTTTATTTTAGTAATTAATTTGTTTTCATACATTTCAAATCCATTGTTTGTTTTTTTCTAGTGGTTACGTTAAGTTACGTTTATTCTAATCACACACTAGTTTATTTACTTTGTTGCTCGTACCTTGGATTTTTCTATCCAAACATGAGCCACAAATGTTTGATCTTGTATACTTATTAGTTGATAATTACGGTTATAAGAAAGTAAGTGCACTTTTTTTAGGTGGTTTATCTGCATCGTTTACTATATTCACATGTTACTAATATTTATTACTAGCTATTAATACACTAATTTTAACCTGAAAGTTAGAAAGTTTACCTTGAAAGTTTCCACTGGAGTAGCTATAGTGAACTCCGTTTAGGAATGATTGACGTTTTAGGGTAAACGGAGTGTAGTTAAGGGATTCATTTTGCTTATCAGGTAGACTTGAATAATTCATTTATGTTAATAGTAACGCTTAAGAAATTGTCCGCTCAATCTTTCTCCATTATTATAAAGGGAAGGAAAATACATTGTTTGTATTCCTGTTTGCCTTAAACCTAAACAAACAAAATGTTGATCTACGCCAACAAGAGCGTTGAATTAAGTAAACCGAGCTGTATGTATAATAATTGTGAGATCTAATTTTCAAAGTGTAATACCTCATTTCTCAACACCATACAGGTCAGGTACTCTTTTAATTCAAGAGACGCACATTTTGTAAAACACATAAATCCTTTTAAGTTAGGATGTACCTCTTACACTATCTGTACACAGATGCTGCCAAGATTTCCTTCTTCTTAGTTCGGTTGCTTGCTCCTGCCTTACTAAGATGGAGCTTCTTCAGAGAATTTGGAGGAAAATTATTCATGGGGGTTTTCCGTAATAAAGCATTAGAAGGAATGAGGCGTGCGGAAGGCAGAACGTCAGCTGGTATTACGGCGACTGCTGCCGCCACAGCCGAAGAACAAGAAAATGGGGAATCCTTAGCTCTTATTTGGTTCAGATAATAATAACTCCAACATTTACAATTACCCTTAAGAAGGGAATATTTTAATGAATCATAAACAATAAGCCTTCATTACAGATTTAAGAACTTTAAATGACCTCCAATATTTTACGATTGGTTTTACTCTAGTCTCAGTTAGAGAACAATAATTCTCAAATTATAGATTTAGTAAAATTAAGTTTGATACTTGGCCCTAGGTAAATAGTTTGAATTTCAACCATTCTTCAAACCTGTTCAAATAAGCTGATGGTACTTGACGAAATCTAAAATGAAAACTGAGCTTTATTCGTAACAGTGTCTTAAACCTCACCATTCAAAATATAACTAACACAAAGAATAATACCAACACAGTTCCCTCTACTGTCAATTATAAAACTCTTAAGCTGTTTCATATCGTCCTTATTCCTTCCTCTAAGGCACCAAAGGTTTATGGTACAGAGGATAAAAGAGGGTGCGATGCGTAGCACAAGTTTTGGTAATATCGGCGGTGGGAGAAGGACGGAGAATAAAGGGGAGTGGGGTTGAGAAACGTCAAGTTGAGTTCCATTGCAAAACAATGATTGTGTTTGGTAGCACAAATATGATGTATGATGATAATGTTTTAGACGTTGTAACGTCACGGGAGTGTTAGGAAGTTTAGTCTCATCACAAAACTTTCATTTCGTTATTTTGGTACGTTTACATACGTTTCGAGATCTTTTTATTTGTTTGATCAAATATATACGATAAAGTTATTTTATTGTGTTTAGTAATGAGATTATATTTCCTTTTATTGGGATATTGGTATCTTAGACCTCCTAATTGTAGTGGAGGCCACCGACGTCCCAAAGTCCTGCTTGATTAAGCGAGAAGTGTCAAACTATGGTTTGGGAGGCTCTCACCCAACCCCTCCATAAAGTAGTGTCTCCGCACGTAACTCTAAAAACCCTTATTCGGTTTCCCAATATACTATTTTTCCCCCCGCCAATATTAATAATATGTTTTTCTTTGTTTCAGAAACTTCTAAATGCGACAATCCGTTTGTTTAGTATCCGAAACCACACGGTGTGACCAATTGGTCGGTACGTGTTAGAATCTGCTCTCGTGCTCCCCTTCAGAGCGCATCAGAGCGTGCTAATAAGTGACTGTGTCTGCGATTGTAGTGGTATCTGAACACTTACTATTAAGATAATATTTTATATAAGTATACTCGTGTATTATATAAAACATATACATAAATATATAAACATATAAAATAATCTTGGATATTATGTAAACATACATTACCTACCTGAAAAGAATCAACATACCAGACTAGTATTTCAGAGTTAAATGTTTTGTATGTTTACAAATTACGAGTCAAAATAATTTGGGATACATTTATTAAAATATCTAGATGATTTTGAATCTAGTTTAGTAATAATCAAAATTATTATGTTGCCATTTTTTTTTATCTGTTTGTAGGTTGGAGGTTGGTATATATATTTGGGAGTTCTTAAAATTATATTGAATGAAGATATTACATATATTTGTCTAAGCAATTAATAGCTACCAAGTTTGATAAAAATAGGTCCTTAAAAAAAATTTTTTTTTTAAGGCTCTGCATTCAAACAGGCACAGTCTTCACATTTATCTTCCTTTTATTAAAATTTATATAAGACTAATCATATTGTGATTAAATAAGTAAATGCAAGCGAATAACATTTTAAATATATTATTAAATACAACTTCGTCCATCCACTTTATCGATACTCTTGGAAATACTTGAAACAAACTGGATCCTGATCAAGACGTCCATTTAAGTGCAGATGAAAAGGAGTAACGAAAATAAATCAATTACGTGGTAAGACTGATAACCCAATTACGGAAATGGGAATCAGGAGAAGAGGATGAATTGAGATTCAGGAAGAAGAGCCGGTAGTATAAGAAATAGCTCAAAGATACAAGAACTGATTGGAAGTAAGCGCAGTACATATGGAGCCATAGAAATTGGCAGAATTAAGTGCAGGGAACAAGATTGCCCTTTTTAGAATTGTTACGGGAAGGGTTTTTTAAATGTAATTTTAAATTTGATTTTATAACATATTTAATTTTAACATTTTATGGTTTTTAAATAGAACATAGCTACTGACTTGCTATAAATGTTGAATAACAACAATTACGGAACTATGAAAACTTAAACTTAACTTTTAATATATTGTTATGGTCAGAATTTTATTTGAATTAAATTCTCATACTTAAACCTTTTACATTTTATAGATTCAAGGTATTGAATTGTTAAAAGTATTATTTTGGATTCTTTTTAGAAACATCTAGATTGTTAAACTGATTAAAAAATGTAAGTTTTTTTTCAAACACTTCTGTTTGCAGTTTTATTAAAAACTACGAATAATGTGAATATTCTGCAAATATATTATTTTTATTTTTAAGTGGTTTTGATAATATTATGCTAAATAATTTATCAAATTAATTTATAAATATTAATTTTAAGCCTAATCCATTAATATTTACAGTTGGTTGAAATTAACCCTCGTAATGGATATAATGCCATCTATAGAAATTCATTTAAAATATAAATGAAAAATCACCCCTGACCACCATTTTTGATTCTCACGTCCAAGAGTAATTTTTAAAGCTATAATGTAAATGAAAAAAAAAATTGCTTGTTAAATTAACGATGAAAGTCGTGCTGTGGTGTTCTTACAAGTGCTGTGTTTGTTAGTTTTCCAATTCAGTAACGTGTTATTCGAATTAGTACAATATTAAATGTACAGTACTGTACTGTATTTCTGTATACTACACGTAAGTATATACACCACTATATTAACAATTAATATATTGTACTGTAGGCATATTACTGATACTATACCTTACAATACTACAGTAAAGTACAACTGTATCTATAATATTCGATACTGTACTGTGATTCATCCTTGTTTAGTAAACATGCATCTTATGCAAGATCATTTGTAAAACTCGACATTTCAATAACTTTACACCATCTCAGTCACCATTCGGTCGAGTTTTCAAGACTCTACATATACATATATATGTATATATATCAATAAACATCTCAGTCTTACCTCTAGCCATCTTGCTATTCCCCGTTTTTGTTTTAATATTTTCCCTTTCTTTCTTGCACACAGTAGATTTGACAGCAAGCATTCAATTCAGTCGCTTCTCTGACATTGTACCAAGAATCAGTTGATGTGATGCCTCACCCTTGAAATTACATAGTTGCAACGTGACCGACTCTCCGACCAATGGATCATCAGCCTATTATCGAACATATACTCATATCGGTGTATTGACAAATTACGTACAATGGGATTGATGGATCTTCCGTCCGATGTGGCACAATATAAGGGTTTGGATCAAAAGAAATGTATCAGCGTTCCGTCGCCGAGAAATACGCGGCGTACCTTTGGTACATTGTGACGCTGACCTAAGATCATTCGAGCACCGAGGCGGAATATAACCTAACTAATTACTTAATTATAATTAATGTGTAAAGTTGGTAGCTAATTCCTCACATCTAGGGTTGATCAAAGGAACAAGAATACGAATTTGACTAGCAGAAATGAGACGACTCATAAAAAAACAAACCCAAACGGAAACTGCTTCATCCCAAGGCGTAACACGGCCCACTTGTTAGAACTTGCCTCAAGAGAACCGAGACACAGTATAGCCACTTTACCAGAACAAACATTCCTGTCACGTCATCGCGTTCCTTTTCAGTCAGCGAGCTAAGGGTGGTAGCCCTAGGGGAGGGGAGGGTATAACGAGACCTGGGAGGGATTACAGTCCCCTCCTCCCCCTTTTTCATACCAACACAGTCCGCATGTTTATGCAATCTGCCACAACATGTAACATCTCTTGCGCATCTTCTAGTTTCATTCCCGTCGCACCTTACACGTGAAAACACGGTTTTCTTGTTATTGCACGGTTGCCTACTTTCCGGGTCAAAGTGATCTAATTTACTTTGTTTCCACCTGGTACTAGATTAATGCGCTTCCCCAAGAACTCTTTTTTGTGTCTCTTTATGAGTCGTGTAGCATGAAACAAATACTGAAGTACAGTATAGTAGATTTGGATAAAATAAGCACAATTTCATTACAATGAAACTGAGAAACTCTATATTACTGGTAGGCCTAATGCTTTTATACATTCAAAACAAGTTATATGAATGTGTTTGACATGATACAATGGACGAGTATGTTAATTTACAAGAATTGAACTAGTATTAGCACAGGGATCTTAATAAAACTACCCCATCAGGCCCGTTCGGGATTTAATACCAAATTTTCCTTTTAACAACAATTATGTGTAGTGCGAGTCTAACAGCTTAGACTACTGTGGATATAAACTTTTAATAATGACTAAATTAATTTGTGTGTTTACATTAAATTTAATCTCCAAAAACGCTGAGCGTCGAAAGCAGATTCCCTCATCAGTTAAAATGTATATCCTGTTTTCCCTGAAATATAGCAGACTACGTTGACAGGCTATACTAGGACTCTATATTATAAGTTACACCATAGGGAACAATGAAAGTTAAGCTTACTATCCTTCAGGATAGAAAAAGGGTATGTATACTTTTCAAATTAATAGTCTTATAAGGGGCCCCTTTTTTTTTTTTCGAATGGCATCTTTGACCGAGAGAGGTAAACTCCATTCACGGTAGGAATTACTCTCTGAAAGGTCTTTTTTCCTACCAATATCCTATTATATAATAGATTTCTAGTAGGGCAAAAGGCCTTTCAGAAAACAATTCCTACTGTGAACAGACTTTAAGTCCGAACACCTTTGTATGTGTGCACTTTAAGACACTCTAGTGGTACCGAAAATCACTAAGGGTACACATATGGAGGTTGTCTACATGTCGTATCCGCAATGAGATAATATGATGATAGTGGTTATGAAGGTGTGGAGCTAGGAGTTATCTTAAAACCTAACTTAGGCCCAATTAGCCCTGATGACCATTAGGATAATTTCCCTTTCTTGAAAAGTACCCATGGTACAAACCGGGTATTGAATCCGGGATAACCTAGGTTTGTAGCCAGGGTGGGCTGACCACTATTCCTCGGGGCCGGTAATGTGGTTGTAAGTAGCTGTAATGTAAGTTAGTGAAAAAATTGCGTGCTTAATACACAGGCCTTACCAAAAATATATATAATAAATTATATTCCATCGAATCCAAGCAATAGGCATATATATAGTAGCTTTCATTTCGACTGACACTTCCAAAGTTATGTGTTTTTTTTATGTGGAGATGATTAAAAAAAAAGACACAAAGCATGTAAATTTATCTTCACCGACATTTCTTTAATGTCTTACCAGAGAGCACAGTTTTTATATTGCATTTTTAATAATGTTAATATCTTGAGAAACTCTTAAATAAATCTAAAATGTGAAAATGTTTCAATAATTACTACTCCAAGGTGATCAATATCAATATACACGTCCAAGAGCAGTTTGTATTTATGAGTCGACAGCCATTTTGATCTTTCTATTAAGTATTGCAAAAAATATTTTTTTACAAAAAAGGATTCTACATTGTTGTTGCTAACACCTATGGGCACGTAAACTAGATCTCAGGCTCATATTTTACTGGTGGCGCCGGGTGAACTGAATGTTTATTTCCCCAAAAAGTTTGCCCCTCTCTCTTTACACGCGAATGCAGGTACGTTTCCTATAATTTCTATCTAATTCATTTCTACTCTTTTGAAGTAATTGAATACTTACACCCCAAACAGGTAGTAAGACGTAGATCAAATAAAGAATACATTTTTCATTAAAATGTATTATTTACTTTCATTTGCTTTTGTTAATTCTGACATTTTAACTCAGTCGGTGGAGTGTATGTTTACTGAACTAAGGGTCTAGGGTTCAATTTATGTTATGGCCGAAAAAATTATCATCGGTGGAATGTGAGTTTACCCTTTCACAGCGATGAATTACCGGCTGAGTACTGGAGGCTTGTTCTAAATTTAAGTTAGTTTATAAGTTATGTGCTGATATAGTCAGTCGGTTCAAAAAGTTCACGTTAAATACCTAACATAAATAAAAAATAATCGAAAAGTTTTTGTTAGGTTCATCCCACTTACAAATGGTTGAAGACGAGTCAATTTATAAATACTACAGTCCTAACGGAAGAAAACACAGTTTAATTTAAAAGTAGCAAACACATCTTGCTTGATTTTACTATGATGAAGCTTATAAAAAATAAGGTCACAATGTAACACGTCAGAGTTAAATTAATGTATAATACTTATATTACTTTCGGTGGGAGTTTAGGGAACGCGAGTATAGGTCAGTGTTTTTGTAATTTTTATACCAAAATATTTTTTCGTTAAAAATAAACCAATATTGCTTCAGTTAAAACATAGAGTTAATTTTCTCTACTTGTCGACCTCAGCAGTTTTTGAATAGCTGTCAAGGATGTCCTTGAATGTAATGACAACCTTTTGTTCTTAAGTTAAAAAAAACTTGTCAACTAAAGCCAACATGCTCATGATAGATATTCAACAACTGTTGATATCACCATGTAGCCCCTTTTTTATATATAAGTATTATAGAAAATGAAATTTTGGGAGTATACAAATGGAACAAGGGAAACCTGAAAGAGTAGTAAGACGTGATGCTAAAAAGACACACAAGGAGCACAAAAATACAGAGAGCATTGTAGGCGAGTAATATATTTTTAGTATCATGGGTCAAAACCCCAAAGAAAGAATTAGCTTGCGGTAGCCCCGCCACTATAGAAGTTAATATTAACAAACAAGAATTCAAGATGTAAAGCAATATTAGTTGGTAGTATAACATTTTAGAAACTCTTAATCTTATTTGCTATAGTTCTGTCTGTCATTAGACGGGGATGGTTTTATTTTTTAGTGAAAAATTATTATTTTTAAGTAATTCAGAAATAGTTTTAATAGAGTAAACCTTTATACAGGCCTACATTAACAGAGAAATACTTCAAAATGGATAACAAACATCAATGGCCTTAATAAAGAAGACCGGACCATGTAAAGGATGTACTGTAGGTACATAAATAATAATTGAATAATTTAAAAGAGGACATACAATTCTCTCTTTCCTGAGTGCTCATAAATACAAATAGTTTATCAACATTTAAAGTACAATTAAAGCTAAATCCATATTTATCTTCCATCTAATTCGCATTAATATTATTAACCAAATCAGAAATAAAGAAAATAATTATACTCCCATACATATTTTAGGTTACCTAGAATAACAATAAAACACAAGTCACCCACCTCGGTGGCGTAGTTGGCTAACGCGCTAGTTGAGTGTTGAGACAGACTGCCGAGGACGGGGAGATTGAGGTTCGAATCTCACTCGGGTGAACTGGG
>CABFWO010000463.1:160030-183584 GCA_902155825.1 Timema genevievae | reverse complement strand
CTTGTCAAGATACATGAGAAACAATACTGGCTATAGTACTTGTCAAGATACATGAGAAACAATACTGGCTATAGTACTTGTCAAGATACATGAGAAACAAAACTGCCTGTAGTGCTTGTCAAGATACATGAGAAACAATACTATCTGTGGTGGTTGTCAAGTTGCATTGGACACAATATTGCTTATAGTGCTCGACAAGGTGCGTTGGAAACAACTGTGTCCCCACCCCCAAGGTGTATTGAGAAATACTAGCTTAGCCCTGCCTAGCGTAACACAACCTAACCTAACCTTGCTCCCCTTCCCACTAAAAATTAACTTTACCTTGGGTACATTATACTCGTACAATGTAGCTAGCTTTCAGCTGGATGGCTTATTCCAAATTGAATTCTGATGCAGATTTATTGTATTCATTTCCAATTTAATAGTCTAAAATGAAATGCCCAATCCAACTGTTTACAGTTTCTTTTAATTGAATAAATGGTGCCAAATCCAACATACTTTCATATAAATAGTGATCAATCCACTACCGCCAAAATAGTTAACAGCTACATATTTTATTATATATATAGAATTTCAAAAAAATTGATTAACGTAATCACTTTTATGCTTTTATGGCATTCGTATTTGATTTGTCGGTGAACCACGTTGATATTTAATTAAAAGCTTCCGAAAATATTAACAGAAATGGAAGAGAAGAAGCGATATTTTTTTTGCATACATCGATAAGGCCGACGCGTCATGGAGGGTGGGAGAGGTTGGTCATCACCTATTTTTTATTTATCTGTTTTTTTGTCTGGTAATTTGACATCCTATTACTATTCGACGTTACGCAAGATGTGGGGCTTATTTATATTATATATAGAATACAAGTGGGGTGCTAATTTTGTCTCACCTAAAGCACATGAAACACTTTAGCCAGCCCTGCTTGTCGAAAATAGTATTTGACTGAAAATTGATAGAAAATCTACTAACGCTACTAGACCGACATATATTTAACTAAATAAAGTGCCCCTTTTACTTCTAAGAAAATGTATTTGCCAACAAAGTGGTGTATTTTCCAGTCTTCGTGTGTATCATGTTGACAGCAAATCCCTGGTATCAACTACGCAGTATTGAAGAAGCTTTCTTGTATCAATGGAGAGGAGAAAACGCACAGCATTTTGTAAAGGATGTGTGAAAGGAAATTGGATGAAACAGATTTCCTCGCACATAAATATATTCCAGATACGGGCTATTATAGCGCGGCGAAGCTGTGAGAAGTGATTGGCGGATCAACGTTGAAATGCAAAGAAAAAAAAGGTTGAATACATTAAAAAACACCTTTTCATATTGTATGCCTTTTCTTAAATATATAAAGTCACTACTTTCTGTTTCGTATAACTTTTTTTTTTTTTTGTCTTTCATAGATTTTACGACATTTATGTAAGGAGATTCGATTATGCCTCTGAAATAAATTGTTTGTTTGCGTTTTTTCCATAAATTAAAGATAAGAATCACCTCTGACAAGACGGTGTATTAATCACAACTTGTGAATGTGTGGAATGCCAGGTCTCCACCGTGGTTCGGATCCCACGTTAAATTGTAGGTCCTCCATTTCATCTCACCAATCACCCTACCATTACACATTAGTGTAAGTGCGTATAACCCGAACGGGTAGTAAGACGCGGTACTAATACTACTACTACTACTACTACTACTACTAATAATAATAATAATAATAAATATAAGAAATCACACGTGTCAGGTTTTCCCCCTCCCCCCAATCGCGTCTTACTATCCGTCAGAGCTCTCCGCATTCAGCTATGCTAATAAGGTAGGGATGATTAAGGTAAGTTATAGGAAATGTAACAGGACTTGCGTAGAGGGAGGAAGGTAAAAATATGTACAAAAAGCCTAGTTATAATTTGAACCATGGCGAGGCAATTTATATGAGCCTAACATTTAGTCCGCGTGCTCATATATGCCGAATTTGAGTCATGTGAAACTTTCAACAAACTCTACATGTTTATTTAGTTACCAATAAAGATACTACACTCTGCTTTAGAGAGGAAACATTTTTGACAACTTTAAAAGTTACTAAAACTATTTTAAAATACCCACACATCAAGTCATATGATCTGTAGTGGTCCCTTTTGAGTATTAATATATTTGATATGACCAAAAATATTGTAAAATAAAATCAATATTGACCAGAAAAATATAAATTTGTATTTACTAACATATCTTTCCAAACAGATTCCTAACAGGTTCCTAACATACATAAAGATGATATTGAAGAATTATTTCTCATTAAGCAGGGATTTTTTAAAAATATTCTTGTTTTATATATACGCTAACCTCGTCAGAACTAATTCACTTTCTTAGCATATATTCTAATCTTTAAATATAATGTTAGTTATTTGACCTATTCAAGTTGTTTGGATGTATACATATTATGCTTACATAATTTTTATATCGCGTATAGTGTAATTTTATCACGAAGACACATTTATGGAAACTACCAACGTTACCTTAAACTAATTTCATACGTTATTCGGTGGTCACTTTTGATGCACTTTATCAAAATTGTACTAATCATACTGCTATTATTGCTTGAGCTACTTTAATATGGGGTGACCTGGTGGTCTAGGGGTAAGGTGTCAGACTTCCGTGCTGGGGGTCCGGGGTTCAATCCTCGGTTCCGGCATGGATTTATCTGAATGCCAAACCATTCCTTCACCTCTGACAAGACGTGTATTAATCACAACTTGTGAATGTGAGGAATGCCAGGCCTCCACCGTGGTTCGGATCCCACGTTAGGTAGGTCCTCCATTTCATATCACAATCACCCTACCATTACACATTAGCGTAAATGCGTATAACCCGAACGGGTAGTAAGACGCGGAGCTAATAATAATAATAATAATAATAATAATACTAATACTTTAATATGTTCATCATCTGTTCATTTTTACATATTTTATCCATAGGTCTACTTATAAACATTAATAATTAATCTATTTTTGGTCAATTTTGATATATTTTTTAAAATCTTAAGCAAACCATCATACCATTTAATTTACTAGTACTCTCATCAGATAACTCGATGCATATAGTATGTAATATTTTATCTATATATATCAAGACATAGAAATATTAATAATTAACTCTAATTTTATCCAAAATATTTTGTTTCTTTACATGAGAAGAAACCACTGGAATATACTTTACATCATACTTGCTACAGCATTTAAAATAAAAATGTTACTAGAGCCTATTTTAAATTCACACCAATAAATTTAGCCCACTCCATCCCAATTATCCAAATTTCCTTACCATTATTTAACAAAGCCCCATCTGTTGTTACATTATTATCATGATGTATTACATTTACAAAGAGGTTTTTTTTTCTAATCATTTCTTTCCGTTGACATGCATTACAGAGTAATTGATTTCAAGTAATGGCTCTAGAGGATCACAATGTATTAGGTCCCTCCATCACACACTGTCGCATCTGGCTAATACACTTTATGTACCATTATATTACGCGCGTGCCATTACACACACGACGGGCCATATCAATGATTGGTCCACATTTACTTAGCGTACTGAGATAAAACCGAAATTGCAATAACATTATCATAAGTCATCGTCTATCAACGTCTAATGGTTATTTTAATTAAATTATAGAATTACTGCCTACACATATTTAGGTTGTAAACACAATGACGCAGATTATAAGATAGGACCATAGTGTAGTCGATCATGATAAAAGGAGTGTACCCTTCATTTGTACTGTAAGATAGCAAGCTTACCTTAAATAATTCTACTATGGTAAAGCTTATAAGGTATGGTCATAGTCTAATCCGTCAAGGTAAGACTGCTACCTTCCAAGGGAAATTGAGTGAACTATTTAGTGACTTACCTAACATATTTAAGGCATAAGCGCACATTATTAAGACCTTATTTAATAACTTGTTTTTTTTTCAGCACCACGTCTTACAACCCGTTCAGTTTATACGCTTATGTACTAATTATGATAGTGGTTTTTAGGGATTATAAAGGCAATATTTAGAGGAATTGTACCAACATTTGTGTAGAATGATTTGTAAAACAAACCTTAATTTGAGTGTCTTTGAAAAAAAAGTCCTCCGCTTTCCAATAAAACAATTCACTACATTTTTATAGCTTATAAATACTAAACTTAACATTCTAATTATAAAAAAATCTTTAAAAAAAAGATAAAGTAACCTACGAGACGCTTACACAGAAATACGTGTCCACTGTGAGTTGGAATATTAAACTACCCTCTTCTTGATATAACAACGAGAATAAATCATTCTGAGATATGGCATCCCAAATTCGCCCGAGGCTACATATTCATGAAGTCCAAACTTTTCCATTGACCTAGTCGGTATATAATCTATTCTTTTCGCACACAACCCGCACCTTGATAAGAAGAGTTGAGATGAGCATTGTCCCTCTCATGCATTGAACGTAGATTGTATGTAAACATAATGGGTTTATGTGTATACCAAAGAAAAAATGAGTGTAGGCGTTTTTTGAAAGATTTTTATCACTTTTTTTTTGAATGCACATAATATTTGCTATTACTTTGTATCTTTAATATATACCAAAATTTATTTTCTCTTTAACATTTAACACACACTCGCCATCATATTTTCTATGGACAGGAGAGAGAGCAAATGAACTAAGTACATTGAAATAAATTTAAATATATAAACATATATTGATACAAATAATCAATTTCAACGCAACTTTATACCAAATCGGGAGGCACGTAGACTAAACGTAAAGCCCTTATAGTTTTTCTTTTTAGGTGATTATGTGGTAGAGGTTTGAACCCCATTCGGAAGTACTGAGGATACTTTTTTTTTTCCAAATGTTATCTCACTTTTGCTCCACGCAAGTGTGATTAAATTTCAACCAAACCGTCCATTAGTGTAATTGTTAAAAGCGTAGATAGCTTAGAAGCATATTAATAAATGTGCAAAGAATAAAAAATACTTTTATACTGTAAATGATTAGATAACCGTTTCGGTGGTCGAATGATCTAGGCGGCCTTACACTGAAGCAACAAGAGGCAATATGTAGCATGCGATAATGTAGAATGCTATATATTGCCTTCTGTTTCCTCTGCCGTATGCGACCTTGCTACAAAAGTTGCTTGTTGCCACGTGTTGTTACCTTCCCGCCGGCAGTAGGCTCAGAGGCAACAAAACCGTGTGACTCAACGTATTATTCGTTGAATTCCATGCCCCGATTTTGAGTTTTTTTAAATTGTTTCAGTGTTTGGAGATGGATTGGTCAAATGAGAAAACTTTGAAGTTTATTGAAGAATATAGGAGTCATGAAATACTTTGGGATCCCCGATTAATTGATTATAAAAACAACAAAAAGAAGGTGGAGTACTATGAATAGTATATTGCAAATTAGTATCCATATGAAAAAATCTAAAGTAATTAAATTGCATGTTGTAATAAGTTAATTTATCAGATTAGAATGAAATATTACAACCATTTGGTCAATAAATCCATTTCTAAATGATTTTAGTGTAAAAGTAAAAGTAGAATGTGTTTCAACTTGTTTTCATGGCTGCATATTAATTGTAACTTAGTGATATTCATGGTGAATAAACTTTCTATGTGAATTATTGAGAGATAGTATTAGTTAATGTAATATCTTATTGGAATATCCAAGATAATTAATTCAATAAATAAATAAGTATTATTAGAATGAATGTGACGTCCCTAATTTAAAGAAGAACATAAATAGTATTCATACCGTACCCAATTTCATCGCGAACACAAAGGCCAATTAAAAACCACTACTGGACAATCGCAACTAGTTGTGATAAGAAATCTTGTTGGGATAAATTTCGTCCTACAAACAATTGTCTATTCCACCACCTTCTTCGTCTCCTCCGATCCTTAACCTCTTCTGCAAGAATAAGATAAGACGTGGCCACAATCGAAGTTTTCGATAAAATCTTTGTAGTAGACTGGCGATTGGAAACAGAGGCAATTTGGTTGCTTTGGTGTAGATGTTTTGTAGCATGATACAGACATCGCAAGGAGCTGTGTTCTCCTCGACATACAACATTGTGTCAACATGTCGCATGTAACATGTTGCCTCTTTTGCCTTGGTGTAAGGCCGCCTGAGGATGGCTTTATCTAAATTGTTTTCCATTCTCTCTCCATGTAACTACTCTTGTACCTTATATTAATTCAACCTTCCTCATCCATAACACATTAGCGTAATTTATACATATGCATCTAACCAGAATGTGTTGTATTTTTATCTAAAGTTGATTGTGTGGCTGACCCAACTCTTTTCTATAGCTTGCCCAAATACTGACCATCTAGTTTCTCGTAGCCAGATATGTGGCCAGGGAAAGGCAGACGGATGGGCAGAATGGTAAAATTAACTTTTTTGGGGGGGTTCGTGCAGAGATGAATCGTAAATATTAATCATAACCTCGAAGTTGAAAAATCTCAAGATTAAAATACTTTCTCTTGATAGGAGAAAGTAAAAACACATACCCACAGTCAAAACAGAGCAGACGTTCCAATGCGCTAGCAATACAGAAGTCAACTTAAGGTGGGGATGTAGATGCCGCGATGAAATGTCAGTGTTTATGCAATTTTTTTTAGCAAAACATTCTTTTGGACAAAATAAAAAATATATATTTCCAGTAGCAACGTTTCGTTTAATTTTCTTCACAAGGTGATACAAACAGTTGTTGAATATCTGTCATAAGCATAGTGGCATTAGATGAGAAACTTTTTGAATGAAGGGAAAAAGTTGTCATTAAATTCCAGGACATCCTTGACAGATATTTAACAACCTGTTGATATCACTGTGAGAAGAAAGTTAAACTAAACGTTGCTACTGAAACAATTTTTATTTATTTTGGACAAATAAATGTTTTGCTATAAAAAATGCAAAATCACTGACCTTTTCTTGCGTCCGCTTCCACCTCCCCTTAAATATTAAAATAAGCGACCATGTAACCCCCAGGAATCAAAAATATATGACAAAATTGGTTAAAAATATGTCATAATATTTGCCAATCTATTTAAATATCAATACAAGCAAAGGTATAGTTCATTTAAGAATGTGTCAGCAAACGCATATTCTAGATAAATATAATAGTACAAAGTGGACATTAATTTAAACTATTTGGTTCTATATTTTGAAAATTGTGGTTCAAAAATGGATCAAACAAAGTCCATTCACTCCTTTTGCTGTCTGTAATAAGTTGGCTACCAGCATTAGTGAGAATGTGGTCTGAACATCCAGCTCGTTTAGTCTGGATTGCTGGCGACTGGAAGCTTAGGATTCGAATCCTAACCAGGTGTACTGAGGGCGCCTTTTCCTAAATTATTTTAACACCACATAAACAAAATTTAAGATAAATTTCCTCGAAGATCTACTCCCCTCATTTTTAATTCATTAGTGTAGTTAAACGCGGATTGCAAGGTAGTAAGATAGGTTGCACTAAAATAAATAAATTGAAGCATTTTATACTAGAAAAAATAATGTATATTTTTATTAGTAAATACAGACATACGAATGGTATGGGTGTCCTAAAATTACATTACCTTTGACCTTGATTTCAGTTGCTGCATCCAAAGATTTTATTTAACTGAACTTGATGTAAATCTTTTTTCACAATAAAGATTTAACTATAATTAAGGGATAGGTTAATGTTCAAATAAAGTTTGATTGGTTAATTGACTCAAATATTAACCCCAAGATAATTTTAGACAAACTAACGTTTTAAAACGTAGTTTGCACTGACAAAGCTTCACCTAATATAAACAAGCCTGAATTGTTTTAACTTAACCTAACTGAACTAACAAGGTTATAGCTATTTTAGAATTTGTGACACAGGTAAATCCTTTCAAGAAAACTTCTGAATTACAGAAATGTTTATAATCTTACATACCGAATTATCATGTCTCCACTTAAAAACTAGTCCAATTAATTGAGTTTGCCCAAAATAAATTTGATGTTCAAAGTTGATTTTTTAGGTTTAGTACTAAGCTTTTGTGAATGTATATTTTAAATCGGTTATTTACGACCTTAGTGGTATTAGGGTAGAGTTCTCGGCTCAGGACCCAATGTTCGTGGGTTCAAATCCAGCCGGGGTTGATGGATTTTTCTTAGATGGTAAAAATCCGTTCCATGACATACTTCGGAGGGGAAGTAAAGCAGTCTGTCCCATGTTGGTTGTGGAAATTAAAAGAACCCTGGAACCTATGTGAAAATCTCTTTCACAACAAAATTGGTGGTCCCTTTCACTCTCGCTCATAGAAATTCTCGTGTTTTGATATCAGACGGTATAGAAAGTGCACGTTAAATACCTCAAATAAAAAAATTTGTTATTTATTATATAGTTTAAAAAAAAGTTTGACGATACAAATTATATTAAATGTATTGATATATAACCATACATATAGTAATATCTAGATATATAGCTATACATATAGCGTTTATATAAACATAATATATATCACATCATCTCTTCTTTAAAGAAAGCTATTCACATGTTCGGTATATCTCCACCACTTTGTTTTCTACTCTAGAAGGAAATTGGCTTGCTCTTTACGTTGTAGAAAGCGAGTTCTGCACCCCTTTTGTTCAAGTTTTGTGGCGATTTAATGGCTCAGAGGAGATTCCCGCCCGTCCTCAAACACAAGTTCTTTAATTCCCATCTCCTCTACTGGTAGAAAAATCTTTAAGCAAACCTAAGCATCTTTTTCATCGATTGAGAGCTCTATTCTAGTGTTTTACTTAGCCTCATTAATTCTTCGAAGATTTTTTTTCATATTGGGTCTAGATATACATATAATTCCAATTGAAATAAATGTTAAGTAAAGGTTTAATAAAAGTAATCAGAGTAAAGAATATAAACCAAAACGAATACAGTTAACAGAAGTGATCTAATGAGAGTAGATTAAGATTTTATTCTATTGATTTTCACGCGTATTGCTGGCTGGACACGCGTTTTAAATACCATCTTCGTATAGTTTGGTTTACCAGCGACAGGGAGGTCAGGGTTTGAATCTCTGTTTGGTATTATAAGTCTACTCTTCTAAATGGATTCTCACCTTGCCTTCACGCAAATGCAGACACATTTCCTCTAATTTTTACCTTCTTCATGGTTACTCCATGGTTATAGTTAAATGCGTATAGCCTGAGAGGCTAGGGGATAGTGAAAAAAGTATTATAATAAAGCCTTTTGGTCACATTAAAAGTATTTTTTATGGTTAAATTTAAAAGTTAAAACAAATGTCTTGATTTTCTATTTTTTATTTATATATCTATTTACTGAGATTTATTTTTAGTAAATACAAATCAATAAGATAGTCAATTGAGTACTAGTGTACTTAACTTTGTGTTAGGATGCAAGGACACACTTCGATGGTCACATGGTCCTCGGCATCACACTCGCTGTAGACTAGAATATCGACGACGGGGAGATTGTGGTTCAAATATCGGTCGGGTGTACTTAGGGTGGTTTTTACAAACTGGTTTTCTACTCTCCCCACAAATGTGGGTGCACTTCCTCTATTTGCATACATGTGTTTATTTCCACTAAATATTTCCACGAGTATAATGGTGTATTTCATAAAACAAAATTACCCTCTTTTTATTTTCTCACCGCCCTCAATCCTCCAAAAAGAACTTTATTCACTTATTCTGGGTAAAAGCACATTAATTACACTAAAGACGTAGGGATGAGGAAATTTGAATTTACAAGAAATGTATCCACATTCACGAGGGGGTAAAGTGGAAAACTATTTGGAAAAAAACTCTTCTCCATTACACCCATCCGGGAGCTAAACCATGACCTCCCACCAGTGGAAAACAAGATGATTCTGACATATAGTTCCCCACTTTCTCCTTCTCACACACAACTGTCGTTTCCAGCCTCTTAATCTTGTTCTTTGTTAGTTAGCAGCCTTAAGTCTTTGATAACCAGTAATGGCACTTTAGGCTACTAAACAAATAAGTAATCGCACCAAGAGAGGAAATCAAAAAAATAAATGGAGGCAAAGAGATATATAAAGAGAGAAAGGAGAAATTCTTGTGGCTGTGTCAGAAGTAAGGCTTGGACCACTGAACACTCTCAAGTAATCCGGCTTAAACTCTTCTCTGTAAAATAAAAAAGTCTTCCGTATTTTCTGCCCGCGTTTTTTTTTAGTTTCTTTTTTCTTTTTCAAAATCTTTAGTTGTATTTCTCTCTTTCTCTCTATTCTCTCAGATTTAGTAAAACCTCCATTGGTTTCAAAATACATTCCCCCAAGTGTTGAGCACTAAAAACTGTTTGTTTCGATTGGTTTTTAAAATGTATTCGTGTTAGTTTAAAGAAAAAGGACAAAAATTAGATTTATTAGGACAAACTAACCATGGGGAATACAACCCATCAGCCCAAAAGGGAACACGTCCCCGAGTTTTCCACTTCTTCTGGGTCTTTTTCATCCCTACGTTTTACGAACTTTATACTGTTTATTTCTTGTATATAGTATATGGCAAATTCACATGAAACCTTTCCTTTTCTTAGGCCTACCTTTTCATTACTTGAATTAAAAATAATAAAACTATATTTGGATCAATATCGAAATTTAACTTCTATAGAAGTTAATCTCAATATTGATCCAAATGTAGTATTATCAAATATATTATAGATACAGGCAGAAAAAGGTTAAATTTGGATTTTACTCCATATATATAGATTAAAATAAATTATATAAATATATAATAAAATGAATAATAAATATAATTGTATGTATATAAATATAATTGTATGTATATGTATATAAATATAATTCATGTCGTCAGCCAGAAATCTAGTCATATGGACCGAGCAGCTAACATATGTTGGCGAATATAGTGTATAGTTCTGCGGATACAGGATGTCATGTGTTCTGCTTAACGAGCCCTGTGGCCCTAAAGCGTATACAAACTTTGTCTGAATGTGTCTTTATATACATGTGTGTAAATACACACACACANACACACACACACACACACACACACACACACACACACACACTCACTCACACATTCACACTGATGGCCACATGAACTATGGTACCGGGCTTAAAAAACATTGGATTGGCGTTAATGTGGAGGCTGAGGTTCGAACTTCAGCCAGTTGTTCTGAGGATGCTGGTCACTTATCACCAAGTGATTTTACTATCCTCACACCACGCTAATGTTGGTGCATTTACGCTAAGATGCATTCTTATATTAATCACACTCAAGTCAGTTTGTATTAGTTTGTTTGTGAAATCAGCAACAGTGTTAAGTGATTATAATTTATAGTTATAATGTAAATAGTCTAGAACGAATTTAGAGAGCGTTTTCTATGCCAGCTACACGAAACAAGGACTATTTTACTTAAATCTCATCTGACGGTCGAGTAACCAGGGGATTAAATACGCTTGAGCCATAATTACCATCGATGTCCTTTTTTTTAATCTTCTCTTGACAATACAGTGTAATTGGAATCAAGTAAATACTTTTATCTATTTAAAATAAGTATTTAAAAAAATAAGACTATAATGCAAACTGCACTAAAATTCGAAGCCAGTTCTGAACTTTATTATTTAACTAAATTTTGTTAAATCTGTGGGGTGATACGGCCTTTTAACTCGCTTCAATATAGTAACTGTTTGACTTTGATAACCTTGAGCATCTAAATTTTTCCACGCCCCTAATGAAATTGGGGTTGTTACCATAGTAAAGTATCAACTATCTGGCCTTCGACTATCCGACATTACGTTTTAATCGGCGTAAAATATGTTTTCATCCAAATAATTTAAAATACAAAGCTGGTTTTACACGAATAAAATAATAGTTCTGTAATTTAACGCATTATTTATACAATACCTTATTACTAATGAATATACCTAGTCGGAACTTATATTTAATTTGTGTTTGTTTGACACACATTTCCTTCATACACCTGTTTTCGTGCTCTACTTTATTATTGTTATTATTATTATTATTATTATTATTATTATTATTATTAGCACCGTTTCTTACTACCCATTCGGTCTATACGCACTTACGCTAATGTGTAATGGTAAGGTGAGATGAAATGGAGGACCTACAGTTTAACGTGGAATCCGAACCACGGTGGAGGCCTGGCATTTCTCACATTCATAAGTCGTGATTAATACACTTCTTGTCAGAGGTGAAGGAAGGGTTTGGCAATCAGATAAATCTGTGCCGGGACCGAGGAATGAGCCCCGGACCCCGAGCACAGAAGTCCGACACCTTAGCCCTAGATCGCCAGGTCACCCTGCTATACTTTAGTTCGGTTACTTGACCATGATAGATGCAGTATTCATCCGGTCACCGTATATGTGAACTTTTAGCCGTTCTGTAGGAACAGAATGTTGCCCAGGGTGTACCTTGGAGGTTGTGTACACGTCATACCCGCAATGAGATTATGTAATGATACTGATTATGATGGTGTGGGGATAGCAGAAACCTTTAACCTAACTTGAACCTAATTAACAGCACCATAATGACCGTAGGTAAAGTATTCTCCTTTAGGGAAATATACATGCGTTGCTACCGGGAATCGAACACGGGACCTCTATCACTAGCCAGGGGTGCTGACTGCTAAACCAAGAGGACGATCTAAGATTTCCATCATAGTCGTAGTTAGAATGTACCTTCAATGTCTGAAAGTTACCCATCCTCAGCACTTTTCCTTGAATCCTATTGTGTAAGGCCTCGGCTACGATACGAGTGATGAGTGGTAGAACGGCGCCGTTCAAGTTTTTTTTTGTACTGTTTGCTCACCGCAGGTTCGAGACATTTAATTTTTGGGTGCCGCTTTGGTTTCAGTCCAGTTCAAGAGGTCATCAGTGAACGATGTATCCTCAAAAAAAAGGATATCTTGTAAGCAAAGTAAATTGAAGCCTGGTGAAGTGCTAGTGTCATCTAAAGTGAAAATGTTAACTGGTGAAGTGGTAATCTTATCAAAAAAATCTAATCCTCTCATAAATTGATGGACATTGAGATAGAAGTCTTGATTTCAAAGGTACAGTTGAAGCCATACTTGTGAAATGATGATCACAGCGATTTAAAAAACACTGTCATAACTAGGAATCTGTGGAATGAGGTTGTATTATCAATCAACTTGACTCCATGTTGGCTTGGCAACTGGACGAGAGTACCGCTTTTCTGCTATACACCTTTACCGCTCGCCGCTCGTATCGTACCCGGGGCCTTAGACTCTCACCGGTGGTCACATTGGCCCAACGCGTCACTCTTGTTGGACCAGATCGCCGGTGATATCGGGGTTCTAATCCCGGCCGGGTTTATTGAAGTTGGTCTAACCTTAATGGTTTTACACTCTCCCTCCTCAAAAATATTCGAGCACATTTATTCTAAGCTTCTACCTTCCTCATCCTTTTTCCATTAGCGTATTAAATAGTGTAATACCTGCTTAGGTGGACGCATGGTCTAAGGCTTCCTTTAAATATAGCCTTCCTAACCCCTAAGACTACTAGCGTAATTAGTGCATAAGCGTATGACCCGAAAGGTTAGTAAGACACGATGCTAAAAAGAAAAATAAATGGTACGGCACACCGCAAAGACTTTCTCTCTCTTTCTATAAACTCGTAAGATTTATGAACGGAATAATGTACATTGTATCATCACCACTCCACATAAGAACACGCATAAAATAATATACAATGATATATAATCAATGAGAAAAGAGGCGCATCTTTGTCCACCTAAGAGCATTTCAAACAGTTTAATGTCTTCCACAAGGGTCAACACTTCGTATTAAAATTTCGATTTCTGGTTAAAATTTTAACATTTTATAAGGTGTTGCAGATCTTCAAGTCATCGCATTGATATTTAATTATTCATTTATACATTTTGACCAATAAAAAATGTAAATATTGACTATTGAGTCTAAAATGGAGATAGATCATTGCTATGCAAACATTTCTCCTAAGAGATTTAAGGAAAAATAACATACTTTTTTAGATACTTATATTTAATTACTCTATGGCATTGGAGAATTATTGCGTTAAGACTTAAGTAGTATATGTTTACAACTAAAGCTCACAAAATTGTATTAATATATTTGCAAATATCTCAGAAACTTCTGCTTTTATAAAAATATATGTCAAATAAAAGTTTTTTATTTCTAATAGTCCTACAATTTTGCAATGATAAGTTGTTTAGTTTCTCAAATAGTTGTGGAGATACGGAAATTAACGCTTCTGTAAAGTACCCTAAAAATCATTTTCATAGGAAAATGAAAATAGCCAGTTTATTTATAATCTTAATCAACGCCTAGATACGAATTTTAATCAAAATCGTTTGAGCAGATTTTGAGAAAACCAAATTTTTCTCTTTTCGCCCTTCAGTAAACTACCCTTAATTTTAAGTTTTTATAGACACACAGACAGACGGCATTGCAAAGACTATTTTTTAGGGTTCGGGGGGTCATGAGACGTCGACATCCATCAACATTTCAGGTTAGTTTTTTTTACGGTCGCAATACTTAAACTTTAATGTCCAAAAAGTTAAAAAATTCATATAATTGCGTATAGATTGAAAGTTATTGATTTTATAAAAATATGTTTCGGATAAAATATCTGTATTATAAATATATATACATATTTGTAATGCTAAGTAATTTCATATCTCAAATAGTTTCGGAGCTATTATAAAAAATGTTAATTTACGCATCAGACCGGAGCCCTTAAAGCCATTTTGCCGAAATATTGAGAGTAGCCATTTTGTTTGGAATATTTATTAATGTTCATAAATGAAATTTAATCAAAATCGTTAGAGCCGATTTTGAGAAAATCGACTTTTTCTCTTTTTTCCCTTCAGTAAACTACCCTTAATTTTAGGGGTAGATATCCAATTCCAAAAACCCCTCGGGGCAACCCTATGAAAACCCTAGATATCAAGTTTCAGCTCAATCGGTAAAATAGTTTAGGCTCTAGTTGGAGGTACAGACAGACAGACAGACAGACAGACAGACGGAAATTCAAAAACCACTTTTTCGGATTCAGGAAGTCATGAAACGTCAAAATTCATCAAAATCTCGAGTTCGATTTTTTTGACGATCACCATACTTTCTCTACCTGTAAGATAGAGAGAAAGTAAAAAGATAGTGTAAGCACAATCAACAGACACTAGGAGGTGTTGAACAATATAATTATTATATTTAAATAGGTTTATAAAATTGAGATTAACTGCTGGAGGGTTCGTTGTGCTGACTATACGCCACTCTCTATTCGCAAATGTTGGCACTATCTTCGCCAACATTGCTCGGTCAGCCCAGCTCGCTTGTGGGCTGACACCATTGAGTTTTTTTTCTCTCTCCAAAGGTGTGACTACTTTATAGTTTCATTGCGTTTGTTGTTTTTTCTGTATATAGTTTTCAGACGTGGTTCTCGTCACCAATGGATTGTTAAAAAGAGAGCTACACGAGTCGTAAACTAAGTCTCCCCCACTCCCAACCAGAGTTTGTATTCCCCTGATCAGGTCCTACTAAACCCTCTCACTCTCTATTCACCCCTTCTACATCCCTTCCTTCGCGGCCCCTCCTTTAGCTAATGGAAGACGCAGCAAAGCAGGTGATTCAGCAACAGAGAAGGAGAGGTTAGATAGGACTCACCCGTTCCTTCGCCCGTGCACTGTGGAGGACCTTAAAACTCTATGGCGTCCAATCTTGGTTACAGAAAGGGTTTAGGGAGGGAAGGGTGGGTGGGTGCTACTACTGCTGTTGTGGCTTCTCTTCTCTATCACTTGCCTCCACCCATTTTTCTTTACCTCGCTCACCGAACAAAATGGATCGTGTATTAGGTAAGGAAAGTTACACACAGTTTATTTTAGTTGTCTGGAAAATTTAGGTTTCGCAATACTTTAAGCAACACTGGTACAGACAAACAGTTGCGATCAAATGTACCGAACGTTTAGTTTTGCTGTTTTCAAAAAGTTACGATAAAATGTACTAACATTTAGTTTTGCTGTTTCGGAACATTGTTCTAATTAAAGTTCAAAAAAATAAAAATAAAATAATTTAATTGATAATTTTTTGAACTCTCATACTATATATATATATATATATAAAGTTGTGTGCACTGTTATTAATTACTATAAATGAGTTGTTAATCCCAAAATGTATATGATTTATCAACGTTTTGAGTTCCGAGCTACTCGAAACTTTTCTACCCGTAGACAGAGCTTAGCGGTCTAAAACGCTAAACTCTCACATCACTTTTTGACAGAAGACAAGAAGGTAGGGATTATAACCAGGTCTAAGGATACTGGGAGATGTACGATTATTTATCTAAATAAATTATAGGTAGGTTATATTTACTTTAATCAAAATTTCTCGTCACAGCCCGTTTAGTTATTGAATTAATTCATTAAAAGCCCATTTGTAAGCCACATAGCTTTCATTGTACGTTTAATATTGGTCATAATATACAACCATATGAATTAATATATCTGTTCGAAAACCTCCTTCAGTGTAACCTACCTATATTCGAACGTCAACATTTTCTTCTTGGTTATCTAGTATATTTTTCAAGTTTCACGCCCTAGACAGTGCGAGAACAGAATAAAAGTTTGATTGCTAAAATAAGCTATACAGAAATAAAATGGTAACTTTTTTTTTAGTATTTTTCAATGTTAAAACCTTTGAAGACAATTCATTAGTAAATTAAAAATTGTTCTTTATTCATGTTTTAATCAATGAGCTAAAGAAGGTATTAAACCTTTTTTTCATTCATAGTTTAAAAAAAGAAAAGTTGCCCGTTACAAGTGATCATGATGGCTAACAAAGGGACACTTCCCAAAATTAAGCAATGCTCAAGGTTTTAACTCTTCTATTAAAAAGAAAAGAAAGATATTTTTTGAAGTCAAGTGTAACTAGCTCCCCATCTGTATGGAAATAAGAACCCCATTTTCAATCTTGAGGGAATGGGTGAAAAGGAGAAGGTAGGGCTGAATTGAAATAAAAAAAGGTATAAAAAGTAGAATCCATATTCGTTCACCTTCAAATGTATGCATGGATCATTGAACTGATGATGAGGGCTTGAGATATTCAACTTTGCCAAACTTTACCTACTGGAATACTCGAGGAAAAGCCAAGGCGTTGAAATGGGGTAAACGTGGTAATCGGGGGTAAGGTAGGATATTGTAAAAAGGAGCGTTCTGACCATCACGTGGATTGAGTTTAAGAAAAGAACTCAAAGGTCCTGTTGGAATGATTCCAGGAATCTTGAAGACTAAAACTACTTACGTTGAAGAGGATATAGTGTGACGGTTCAGAACATAATTCATCTTTGGCGCACTATGTTTTACGAATCGGTTTGGTTTCCCACAAATTTTCGCTATAGGTTCGGGATGAGGAACGTAGAATAAAAAAAATCGCGTAGAGGGAGAATGGGAAACCATCTAGGAGCAACTACCCTCGGTACAACCGACCAGGGGACATCGTCTAAGTCTGGGGTTTCCAATTTTATACAGTCCCCGAAAGCCCCAATTGAATCCACGAGTCTTTTGGTGGGACCACATCATAATCGGCTAATATTTGTCTAAGTTATGCAAACAAAGAGAATAAAGGTTTGGCTGTGAATGAAATTAAGTTTATTACAGAATGAACTTAATTTGGAGCTTTCGTGGATTTTCCCCATACAATTTGCAGGTAAAAACTTTCAGTTTCTTGGCAAAAAACATAAGTATTGCTACAGTAGATTACTTTTCCAAGAAATTCCGTAGACCTCAGAAAAAAAAAGGCATTGCGGGCTGTCACTTGGAAAGCCCTGGTCCAAGATATCAATATTACAATAGAATGGCTTACCAATGACAAAACGTTTGAGGTTAGAATCTCTTCTGGATTCTCTGAGAATGTTTACAATGATATGATTTATTGGAAATTACAATATATAATTTAATTTAAATATTTTAGTTTAAAATGTTTAGCTATTATTTAGCTGTCAATAGGTGTACGACATTACTTATAAACAAAGTATCATATAATGTAATCATATATAAAAAAGACTAGCTATTTAAGTTTTAGTACAAACGAATTAAAAATAAAATAATTTATTTTAGTTATGTTTGGTGATCTCAAAGAATAATGTTGCCTTGCTTCCAAAACTTTGCACCTATAATTTATATTTAAGGTTATTTTTCGGAGGAGAAGACATTTACGTGGCTAAACCAATTAAATTATTTGATTAAGATGTAATGGAAGGGTATGTGAAAAAAGGCCAGTGTGTTTGAAGTTTTTATTGAAAATTATCTTTTTGGCCAAAATAAATAAAATATTGCCTCAGTACAAACATAGAGTTTAATTTTATTCACATGGTGATATGACAGTTGTTGAATATCTATCTTGAACATGGTGAAATTATTCAACAAACTTTTTAAATGAAGAGAAAAAGTTGTCATTAAATTCCAGGACACCCTTGATAGAGATTAAAAAAATGTTGAGGTAACCATGTGAAGAAAATTAAACTCTTTGTTTGTAATGTAGCAATATTTTATTTATTTTGTCAAAAAAAATTTGCTATAAAAACTACAAAAACATTTGCCTTTTCTCCCGTCCCATTCCATTCCACCTTAATCCCGATTGATGAACGACGTGTTAATACTCGTTTGAAAGCAATTCTATATTTTAGAAACCAATGGAATGCTAGGTTTTAATACAGGCCTGACTAAATATTGGTAACAATTTGATTGTGTTGTAATCTTGTGAATCATACTTATCAACATATATGGTATAATTTGTCTTAATGTGTTTTTATAGAATCAAATATAATTATTCAAAATTAAATTTCAATGTAAATGAGACACACATTTTTGACGGTAAATTAACGATTGACAACGTCCCACTGCTTTCGAAAACAGATATTTAAAATCAAGAAATATGTATTTAATTAAATCTAAAAACTTTAATTTTCAGTAGTAGTATCAATAAACAAAGTTACATTTTAAAGATAATCCGAAATAATAACACTAGAAACTATATTTATAGCAAAGTTTAAATTGTAGACATATAACTATTATATTGTATTAATATTATTTTATCACCATTATATATGGCCAATATCTGTAAAAAATCTACCACTTTAGACAATTTTATTTGACTTGTGAATGTATCAAATTAACTTTATTTTTATTTTATAAGCAGTTGACTAGGCTACTGGGACACCAGGAGAAGTGTACCGATGGGCCGGTTTTATTTGAGCTGCCACAAATACTTTAAACTAAAATAAAATCATACGCTCAAATTATAAATTATTGTTTTAATTAAATTGTAACAAAATTTTCAGTGAGTAAGTCATAAAGCCCATAAAACATCATTTGAAGATATACAATGGTATTAAACGAAAAACCGCCCTGTTGGTTGTTTCTTGTTGTCAGGAAAATAATAATTCTTAAGCTAAACTTAAAAGCGTTTACTTACTAAATACTGACTGATTCTAGCTTGTAAATCTACACAAACAGGGGATGGAAGATAGTTTAACAAAATTGGATACTTTAAAAGTAAACTTCAAAGTATTTTCTACTTTAGAGGAATTTTTGCTCATATAAGTAGAAGACTAGCCCAAATCCATCTATGGTCAGATATATTGTTTACAAAGCACTATAGCTTCTGGTATGGGCTGGAGCAAGTTGTATCTTTAATTGAGCTATCTCAAACTCACTTATGGTTCTGACAAAATTAAACTGGCAGATGTATGAACGATACTAGTAATAACATTAACATACAGCCAGTCCTCGTGATGCAAGGTGTGAAGGTGTCGCTTGTAGATTCAGTTGGTGTATGCATTTTCGTGGGCTTGGTGGACTGATGTGCAATAGTACCTTCAGGCTCGGTGAGGAAAGAAAAGGGAAACTACCTCATTCCCCATTTCCCTAGTACGCCTCTTCAATACTGCCTATGCTTTACAACTGACGGTGGAACTGTCGAGGAACCAACCTACCTCATACAGTAGAAAGTAGAAACTGATGTTACTCAACTATTGATGATGTAGCTGAAATTCTCTAAGGATTAAATTTAGTAATAATAAAACTATAAATACTTCACCTCACCACTTCAGCTTACACTGAAACCTATATTCACTGATATTTATAAATGTATGTTAAGTGCCGCCATATTTGTAGTCCCGGGCTGCTTGGAGCCCGCCAGGCCACCTCTTTTGCTTAGCTTGTAATATTTGTTTAATAAATTATTTTGATAAATATAAATCTATTCTTTAAAGACGTAAAAATATAAATGTCGATCAGTAAATTTAATTTTAAATATTTCTAAAGAACTAGAATATACGTTATGACTTTCATTTATCATTTAACAAATTCTTAGTAATAATATATCCAACCACATAGAATCACGCTTGATCTATTCCTGAATTTGTTATATTTAAGTACAGATACATATTACACTAATGAGAAAGTCAGAGAATATGAAAACTTACATTTTTCAAGTTGAAATGTTCGCTTTTAAATTTTTTCAGGAATTTGCATATGTATGAAAAATGCAACAATGGAAACAGTATAATCAAGAAAACAACTGTATGTCAAGTGCTGTGTCGCATCACTGTTTACGCCTGTCTAGAAAACCGGCTTGACGTAAAACAAAAGCGAAGCAAAAAAAAAAAAGTGAAATAGAGAATAAGATGAATGGCTACAAGCAAACGCTATGAAAATCAATGTAATGAAAGAAACAGAGAATTGAAGAGAAGGCGTGATAAAACATTTTCTTAGAAAAGTGGTGTGAGTTCAAAGAAAAGAGAAAGTGTGGATAGGATTTTGCCGCGGTAAGCCTATACAGTTGTAAGAATGCCAAAAATATACCCTGGCAAAATGAAAAGCTTCTTAAACGAGTAGAACAGAACGAATTCATTAAGAAGACTACTATAAATCAAGATTATAGGAACAAGTCTTTTCTTTTCTTTCATTTTCTTCGTTCCTAACAATGATAGCATCGTTAAATTGTCGCCGAGCACGCAAATTGACTTTGTGATTTCCATTTGAATGTGGGATTTTCAGCAAGTTTGTAAAACCTACCAGTGAAATACTTCCTTTCTTGTTTTGAATTTATGTACTTATTCTAAACAAAATTAATGTAAGGAGATGTCTAAACCAGCTCACGTATCACATCCAATTTACGGCTGATCAAACCTACAACTACGACTAGAACAGACACGTAAAATACGAACATAACAAATTAGATTATTTGTGAGAAATCATTTTTTTTAAGCTTCTTTCTTTTGTGTGAATATTTCACACATTGATATTTTACAGAGTTTCATAAGGAAAATTAAAATTTATATATGAATTAAAATTTTGTTTAAAATTAATATAGGCCTACATTTATACTTTATGTATTTATAGACTTATACTTTACTAAATGTATATATATACATATATATACATTTAGTTCTTTTTTTTAGTTTTTAAAATGTTATTTGACATAATTACCTGATGAAATACTAAACGATTTTTTTAAACATCGCATCTTAATATATATTTGGGTTATACGCTTAAGTACTAATCACGTTAGTGGGTTAGGGATGAGGAAGGTTAAATTTAGAGGAAATATACTCGCATTTGAGTGAATAGTGGGAAATAATTAAGAGAAAGCCACCCTCAGTACACCATACTGGGATCAAACCATGATCTCAGTCGTCGGCAGTCTAGTCTATTGTGAGAGTAGTGCCTTAGACCATGTGGCCACCAAAGCAGGTGGAAGTACTTATTATAAATGTTTATATAAGCGTTTATTACACAACCATCATTCATTAATTAATTATATAGCTATATCATTATAGGGAAATTCAACATTCTATAAATAATAATTTAGTTTGCCTTTTGTGTCCTTTCTCTTAATAACGTTAGATTTAATTTAATATAAAAAGTTTGAATAAGTTTTAATAAAATGATTCATAGTATTGATCCCTACAGTATTTTTTCAAAAATAAAGATAAAATTCGTCTATTTTTAAATTTAACTTGTTTATCAACTTATGATTACCAAATAAGACATACTATTTACTTTATATAATATAGTTTGGTAATATAAATAAACTAAAAAACATTGGTAAATATAAATATACTTGTTGAAAAAGGATAAAAGGATCTAGAACATATCAAATATTTACTATGTGACACATCATAAAATGAACTTAATTTTCTAAATTTAATAAAACATAAAAAAAACACTCTGACTTAACGGCTCCCCCTTCAACCCTCCTAATCCCACCCCCTGCTACTATGTTTTTATCATTTAATCTTTAAGAATGAAGTTAGCAAGCCAAGGTGTCTAAGATCACATTAGTTAAAACTAGCCTAATCGATGTTTCACGCCATTTTTTACGTGTCATCCGCTCTCGTTTTACTTTCTCTCTAAAAAAAAAATATTGATATCGTGAAAAAATTTTAGCTTGAAATATCCATGTATCTTGACGTTTTATGATACTCCTAACTCCAAAATTTTGTTCTTACAAATTTGTTTTGTCTATCTTTTTCCGAAGATACAGCCAAAACATTATGCAGGTTTTTTTCAAATTACATATTTACTATGTTATATGATGATGGTGATACTTCAAGGAGTTTTTCTATTTTCTATTTAACCCTCAAATTAAGGTTAGTTTACAAATGACTAATATATTTGATTTTTTTAAAAATCGCTATAGTGATATTGTGTAAATGGGATGTATTTGTTTGATATAACTAATAAAACAGTATAGTGGTTTTTCAATTTAAAACATTTAACAATATTTAACTGACTACTAATATTCGAAAATTAGCAGTTTTTTGAAAACTTCTCATTTTTATTAAAAATGGGTATTTTAAGAGTGTTTCACATAAAATAGTATTTTAGTTTTTCTAAAAAGCTATATATTTTAAGATAACTGAATATTGATTTTTATAAATGTATTTTATCTAAAGCCGGTTTGATATTATTATCAAAATTTAATTTTTTAGTTTAGGAAAACTTATTAAAGGAGCTTAGAAATAATTGATTTTCGAAATTGTTTTGACAAACTTTAATATACTATAATAGATAAAACACTTAACAATTGTGTGGTACAATTTATTTTTTATATTAATAAACCCAAGATCCCTTTTGGTTTTCACACAGTCTAAATAGTTAGTCTCGCAATAGATTGTATAGCTAATGTCGGTGAGGTTGAAGTTATTATCTGGGTCAGGTGTGTTCAGGTGTAAGGGATGTGTTTCCTGTAAACCTCCCTCCCTTCCATAACCCCATAGATTAAACCATTATATTGCCCTGGAGCTAAAACGTGATAAATAAACCAAAATAGGTACACAAATAAGGATTAAAATTATTACATAAGGCATTCACGACCACTAAAAATAAGTGAATTTGGCATCGGTAAAACTATGCGGCATACGTGTAGATTCCTTTGGCTCTCAAACCAAAGCAGTAGCAGTGTTACCGATCTGTACTCTTCTTCCACACTTCCCTCACACACACACACACACACACACACACACACACACACACACAC
>CABFWO010000463.1:63356-159923 GCA_902155825.1 Timema genevievae | reverse complement strand
CACATACATGTATAAAACACAGACCACACACACACACACACACACACACACACACACACACACACACACACACACACACACACACACACACACACACACACACACACACATACACACACACATTTTCTTCTCTTTAGTCGGCTGGCCGCGGCCAACAAATCTTGGTCGGTTCTAGCTCCAGGCAGTAGCTCGTGAAATCGGCCCCGATTAAATCCCGCCACTGCAGCGCGCTCTTAGTTTATGCAGCACGCGAAATTCCTTCCTCTTTCACTTCCTCTCTTCCAAACCCCCTCGTTCGCTAAACCATCCCCCATCCCCTCGAACCCTCTCATGTTAGTGGGCCAGGAGATGTTCGTTAGTACAGACTCTGCTGGATGCATCCGGCCACATTGCTCTCTCTCTCTCTCTCGCGCTCGCTTTTTTCTTTTTTCTTAACACCGAATTTTCAAAGTTCTTTTATCAGTGAAAGGATTCCGAAAATGAAAGGAATCCGAAAATGAAAGGAATAGAATAGGATCAAGAATACGCTTCATTTGTATAAGAGCCTTCACAACCTGATGCAATAACCGGTGGATGTGGTGGCTTTCTCTTCATAATGAGCAAAACTATGTACTGCGTGGAGCTCAATAGATGGTACGGAATATTAAAAAAAAATCTATTGTGTTTGTAGTTTCGCTCAATAACGTATAGTAATAAAAAATATTTTATTAAATATTTAAAAATTATTGGTTCCAAATACCGTATATAATGATCATACCTCCGTGGTAATCATTATTTAAAAAAACACTTAAATTATATGAATTTAATTTTTTTTAAATATAATAGGCCTACAATTTTGCATCAATATTAAATTACATTTATATATTCTCTAAAATAAACTGATTCTTAATGGTTTCGACTACGCTGGCTAGTTATCATTAAGTGCAGTGATTAGATATTTTAGTCCAGTTGTTTATATTGTATGGTGTTCTTTGTTTCGACAGATCTGTTGCCTTGTCAATATTGAGTCCTCAAAATAATTATAGTATCGTTATTTACGGTTCCTATATCATTTTTAGTAAAGGTTGTTTTATTACTTGAGGTGAAATCTGACTTAATTTTTTAAGAAAATATTCAGCTTTGACTATTTCAATTGATTTTAAAGAAAGTTGTGACATCTACGTGTTTTACTTGAATATTGTTGGATATTTGTTAAGTACGGTTATAGCTGCATATAAATATGATATTTTTTAAATTTAAAAATGACACCTGGATATGAGAATCAAACCCGGGACCTTTGGATTAGTAGGGCAATGCTCTAACCACTTAGCTATCCTAGAGTCATCGTCCCCCTCTCCCCCAGGTTCATTCTCCACTCAGATTTTAAGGCTGAGTATGTGATGGACGTGTGGGACTCATACTTAAATGAGCGATCAATTATTATGATTGTGAGATATCAGATAACGCAGCTAGTTTTGACTCAATAAACAAAAACTATCATTTGTAGTGAAGAGCGTTTAGTTTTTGACTCTAGATCAGTTATCAAAATGTAAAATAGTCAGTCATTCAGGCCTACCGATTGTTTGACCTAAAAATCCCATCTCAAGGCTTATTAACCGGTATATTAGGTCCACGATCCAGCTCAAACCATAAAACGTATCAAGTCCTATGTATTCTTCCTTAGACAAAATTAAATTTTTTAATATTTAAAAGCTTTGTTTAGTTTTAAAATAAGTATTTCTCAAATTTATTATCTATTTTTTAATATTTTAAAAGTGTTTCACTTGTATCAATTCAACTGTTTTCTGAAATGAAGCGTACTCATGATCTTATTCTGTTCCTTTCATTTTTGGATCCCTTTCACTGATAAAATCGCAACACAATGCAACATCAGGTTTGAGCTCTTTGATCTAAGATATTTTTATCCGTGAGGTGAGATGGGCTCTTAAAAAAACAGTTTTAAAATGTATTGAAGATTTTGACACTTGTGTTTCAACCAATAAAAAAATATCCATATAGTAACGATGCTGTAGTAAGTTTGACTGACATTCGGTAGCAAGTCTCTACATTATTGATAGTCCTTATCTTGCTTTCCAGCAAGGTCAAAAAGTGTATAGTTGGTAAAATTGGGGTTTCCCCATTTTACAATATATAATTGAAGAACAAAATAAGCTAAAGCTAACACATTTTTGTATGTCTTACACTCCATTGGTGAATTTACCCAGTTCATGAAACGGGCAAATTTCTGTTAAAGCCATAAATTGGTCTATCCTGACCATTTCATTAAATGGGCAAAAAATATTAAAATTCATGAATTGTGAAGCGCTAGTGCTGCTCAGTTCCTAAAGTGGCTGTTTCATGAACTGGACGAGTTTTTGCCCGGGCAGTGAAATGGACAAGCGAATAACAGGTTTGGTATTTAAGTTTATTTACCTTTTAATTTAATTCAGAATGGAAGATTAAGATAAGTTAGGTTTGGAAGATTTGATATAATATCTTAAATGAACTAGAAAGTACAATAAGTTCCAGTTCATGAAATGGGCAATAATAAATTCAATTTTGGCCCATTTCGTGAGATGATAAAGCGAATAAGCCAGTTCGCGGAATGGGCATGAAATCTACCCAATTCATGAAATGGACAGTTTCACTTTTGGGCTAAACATATGCAATGATTCTTAATATGTGTCCGAAATTTCCAAATATTTATACTAATGTAGTAGTAATGAAGAAAGTAAAATTTATAGGAAATTTATTCGGGCTTAGAGGTAGAGTGGAAAGCTATTTAGGAAAAAATACATCACTACATCAGGCCACGATTCAAACCCCAATCACCAACAATACAGCCTAATAAGAGTGCGGTGGATTATTCCATGCGATCAACGATGCAGATATTAACACTAATATCATGCAGCACTGACGTTGTAACTAAAAGCAAATCTTTAATAAACTCTTTGAGAGTGTAAAGATTGCTATGGAACTGGATGGGGGATTGAAATAATATACTTATAACAACTAGATTGTGAACAAAATTTCAGGCTATCAGTACCAGTGTGTACTCAACACTTTTGACTTATGTTATTTATCATAGCAAAAAATAAACATAATAATGACCTCGTTTGTCAAAAAGGTATAGAATTAGCGTATATTTGCAGACTTAATTCAATTACAATACCAACTGTTTAGTAAAGCTCTTATGAACTTACTCTAAACACCTTAATCAATTATATCCCCTATAAATATATCACTAATAAGCCTTATATTAAACGTATGGAAATCACAAGTCCAATCATAAAAACATTTTTTTAAAAATTTTAACATAAATTAGACATGGCTAAATTATTGTAGGGTCGATATGTTTTCTGGTAAAATATTTCAATTAAAAATCAAATTAAAAAAAGATGTATAGTGTGTGACATTTTCTAAACCATTTTCAGGCACTCATTTTCTTTCTCTTTTCCGTTTAGACACCTTCTGCAATTGCCTCAGTTTCTTTAATTCCCGTACACCACCAACTCAAGAAATCGAATTCTCACACTTTTCAAACCCCCCCCCCCTTTTTTTTTACAACGAGTTGGAGCCTCGTCCCCAATCTTTACTTTTCTTACCTACTTTTTTTTGGGGGGGAGGGGGGGAGAAGGAAGGTAAAATTTCTTTTGACTTGTGCACATTCAAATAAAAAGAAAAGTGTAAAAAGTAGAAGAACCAATCGCAAAGTAATGCAATTCAAATGTCAAACCTACTTTCTTTTGAGAAGAAAAAAAACATTTTACATGGTGTACAACCTGTTTGTGGACATCAGTTTCCTGAACCCAGGAGTGTAAATATTCATTTACATACCAGGTCATAGTTAGTGCTGAATGCGTATTTAATTATATATTCATAATATTCGTAAAGGCAGTAACACGTGAATCAAACATAGAAACACAATTCTATATTCAAACATTATTCATCAATATTCTCTGTTATCCAATGCACATTTTCAAATTATTAGAAACTAGTTTTGTATATTCGCATTTTATACTATCGATCCTGATATTCTCATTAATTTTTATGTAAGGAGTCCGTGCCCTAGGATCATCTCTTTTAAATTATTTTCTTACGTGTTGATATAAGCTCTTTGTATATTCAGTTTTAGTCTGTATAAACTGCGATTTTGAGAGAGCAAGGAGTAGCTCTTAGAATGTGTACATTTTCTTTATACATTATACTCGTAAGTGCTTATATTAAAATGTTTATTTATATCTAAAAACACAAACAAAATATGGATATATAAATACATATAAAAGCGTTAAATAAGTTTAGGCCACACACACGAAACCAATTATTTAATTTTTTTATTTTATATGATTTAGAATTTTTATAATGGAAATGAACAAATTATATAGATTCAAATCTTTCTTTGCTTTAAAATGTGAATCTCTTAAGATAATAATCTACATATTTAATTGATATTTAGCCTATATGTATTTGAAGAATGTATCTTGGTTTCTTGAACATGTAATATATCTTTAAATTCAGACTAACAAAATGTAATCTCCATATCGCTACATTTCATTAAGATTAAAAAAAAAACTCCGTGGCATCAGTATGCAATAATCAACCACCGTCTGTTAGTGAAGATAGTACCAACTTATCCGTATATATGGTGTGGTATGGTCTGCATAACTAACCCCCATGGTTTCAGTTTTTTAGAGCATAGCCGCTACTTTTCCGTTCAAGTATTTCCTCATTTGTCCTCACAAGGCTGAGTTTGACCCCGTTTCAGATCCACTGCTTCACATGAATCTGGAAGCGCCGGGGATCGAACCCCTTGACTTATGAATCTGCAATCATTAGCTCTGATCACTATATCACGCAGTCCATCACTAAGATAAATAATTACGCATACGTATGTATTAAAAATATATCTTATTGACTTAAATAATGATTATTTTTATAATTTGTTCATTTGTTAAAGGCGGCCAAATATTATATCATATAGGATATAACTAAAAATAAAAAAATTAATTAAACTGATTTCCCATGAGAGGTGTAAGCTGGTTAAAATACTTATTTTAGTCATAAGAAACAAATAAATAGATAACTCACTGCATCAGTATTAAATTCTGAAATGGGATAAGGGAATAAAAAAAATAGCCTGTTGAATGACTGTTCTAAAGAATTAAACTCTAAATATTTTTATAGTCACGCAGTTTACAATTATTGGCACAAACACACTTGAAATTATACCACGTAGAAACTTTAAATGATTAATTTAAAAAATATATTATTCGGCGTTTTGACTGAGTTGAATAAGGAATTCTCTTACTATTCCTATTACGACTCAAAATTTGTACTTTTAATTTATGCGCTACGATTGTTCCATCCGCATTATTTTGACATCAAAATGGCTAGTGGAAGAGAGCGTAGTTAATATGGGAGCAAGTTCCATCCAAATAACTGATATAAATTAATAATCACAATTCTATAATTTGTATTTGAATGGTTTATCACTTATTGGGATATTTAAAAGCCATTTAGTGTTTATATTTGCCAGAAGCTTGTTACTATAGCCTAACAGATTTACTTATTTTTTGACGTTTTTAAAAAATGAATCAATATCCCCAGGAAATTGAGTATCAGGCATTAAACTCAAATGACCACATTTATACACACTAGCTATATCGATTGGATGGATATAACTCCATTAATTATAAATAACTAGGTTTTAATTGAACATATGATAGTGTAGAGCAATTAATTGCATTTTCAATCTCATTGAACAAACATTATCCCAAAATGAAAACGCCAAAAGTGGTTTTGTGTTTGATTTATTTTTATTTTTGCAACAACAAAAAAACTTTGTGAAGCTAAAATGTATTTTTGTGGATTGATCCATCTCTACATACTATTATGGGCCTATTATGTCACATTTAAAAATATTTTCAACAGACTTGATTCAATTTATTTGATACGATAGTAATAAAGTAAGCTTATAACAATTTAACAAATTATTTAATATTATGCTCCTGTTATATATTTTATAACTGAGTGCTAGGGTGGTATTCAAGAACGTATAGTGAACGCTTATTGGACCGATAGTGTGGTCCCGAGCACACTATCACTCCACCTTTTAACCTTTGATGACGTAAGCAAACCCACGCTAGTGTCCACAAAGCATCCACTTAGTCAATTTCTTGAAAAAGGCTACTAGGCTCATATTTAACTGGAAAAGTGTATTTATTATCCCAAGATATTTACAAATATAGGCTGAAGATTCGTGTCAAACCTAAGGTTTCAGGTTCCATATTCATGTTGATTTTTTTTAAGTTAATAAAACGCATCTTCCTTATTTTACTCTAATATAATGATTATTATTTTAAAACAGATACCTTTAGTTATTATTATTAGCACCGCGTCTTACTACCCAATCGGGTTATCTGCACTTACGCTAATGTGTAATGGTAGGGTGATTGTGAGATGAAATGGAGGACCTACAGTTTAACGTGGGATCCGAACCACGGTGGAGGCCTGGCATTCCTCACATTCACAAGTTGTGATTAATACACGTCTTGTCAGAGGTGAAGGAAGGGTTTGGCAATCACATAAATTTGTGCCAGGACCGAGGATTGATTCCCGGACCCCAGCACTGAAGTCCGACACCTTACTCCTAGACCACCAGGTCACCGACTTTTAGTTACAATCTTATTGAGAAAAGTCATAATTTTTTGAAGGACATATTTCTGTACATAAAAAAAAGTAAAGACAAAATTAATAATATAAAAGAGATAGACAAACACATTAATGATTTCATAATGGAGAGAAGATTATTGTTAACACCGACATTGGTAGTCGCATAATAAAACTAGTCACGCTTGCATTAAACTTAATTGCCAGTGATGGGGAGATTGGGGTTCGAATTCATATCAGGGGGAGTGAATCTATTTTTTAATCAAATGGTTTGTCACTCTCCCTCCACGCTAATGAGGGTAAGTTTCCTTTCAATTCTAACCTATACATCTATATCATATTATTATAAATAACCCGCTTCTGCAGTCGAGTGGTCTAACGCACAACTCTCGCAGAAGACTAGACTGCCGATGATGGCAATCGAGGTTCGAATCTCCGTCGGATATACTGAGAGTTGATTTTCCAAAATTGTTTTCCACTCTCCCTCTAAGCAAATGTAGGTACACTTCCTTTAAATATAACTTATATAATCTTTAAAAACCATTAGCGTAATTAGTACATATACATATAATCCAGACGGGTAGCACATTTCACGAATGTGACCAATTTCTGTTCATTTTCCTCAACTTGACTCTTCTATAGACCTGTTAAAGAATTGGACCAAAATAGCATAAACTATTGCCTATTTCATGAATATGATTTTACTGTTTTATCTAGAACAATCTTAACTGAAATTCGTTTACAGATATGAATGAAAAGCTAACCCAACTTATCGTGGAAGTTAGCGAACTCTTGTTCAATTTAATTTACAGCACATGATCAGCGTAGCTCACAAAGTGGAAAGGCTCATTAGCTAAGGATACAAACCGTATCAAGTTACTTTTTTTTTTTAAATGACGTTTGTACACGGAAATAGAACACGGGAACCTTGGCTTGGCTATACCATTGAGGGTTTATCCCTTGTTCAGGGTCATTCTTTACTGATAGCTTAAGACAAAGTCTGTGATGGACGTGGGGACATATTGAGCTATGATTGATTGATACCATAGCCACCAGAAGGGGTGAACTGGGCCAGTTTGATTTGATACATTTATTCTATTCAGCTTGAACAATCAATTATGTTCACATAACTTTAAAGATTACTGAGATGGAGTCGACCCTGGTGGTCTTGGGGTAAAATACTCTGCTCAGGACCCCGATGTTCGTGGGTTCAAACCTAACCGAGCTTGTCTATAGCCATTCACAAGCTTACTATTTATTCACACAAAAATGTGTGTGTGTGGAACTTGTTAGAATGTCATTAGTGTTTTAGCTAGTTCGTAGCAATGAAATACTTGCCATGAATTTCAAATAGGTATAATTAATGCAGAACCGGATGTTCATACAATTCGCACGAAAGTTTGGCAAGTTTCATTGAGGCATGTACTTAACGAAACAACTCCCCTTCTCACATTTTCTTTATGAGAAACAGTTGTTTCAAATGTCTCATTTTCTGCTGTTTGATGTCATCTTGAATTTTTTTTAAACTTTATTTGTGAACCATACAGCTCTAGAATATAAAATAAGATTTTCAACGTATCTAATATAGTTTTAGAATACATTTTTAATATAATTTTGTTTCTGGGTGGAAGCTAAGGGGTGTTTTAATATGCACTTTCTGAACCAACTGATTATATCAGCACGGCTTAAAGCTAACGAAGCTCTAAAACGGATAAAAATATCCAGTCCTCTGATCGTTGGTTTACCACTGTTTAAGCCACTAAATTTCACCAATAATATATATATTCGATAAGCTACATTCATATGATCGGTAGCACCACCTGCTTCGGTGGCTGCATGATCTAAAAGACGTCAATCTCGTGTTTGGCTGGGCTGCTGATCACAGGAGGATTTGGGTTTGAATCTCGGTAGGGTGTACTTAGGGTGGCTTTTCCAAAAATGGTTTTCTTGTCCCTACACGCAAATGAGATTACACTTAATCTAAATTACACCTTCCTCATCCCTAACTCAGTAGCGTAATAAGTGCCTATGCGTGTAATCCAAACTTGTCGTAAGACGTGTTGATAAAAACACACCTTTGGTTAATTAGGCAGACATGTTAATGACTGGGATAAGGTGTGGAATCTTTAATATTTTAAAATATAATTCATAATATTCAACTCCTTTTTTAATCAAATTGTTTTTGTACTTTGCATCGTTAGTATACCCTGTTTATATAAATAGCTACATGCTATATCTAATACATGTAGCTGTGTTAAAGTCATTAGTACTGTTATTTGGTTATTACAATTTGGTCATCATAGATGGTGTGCTCAGGGTTTGACTTTGTCAGTTGCACAAGGAGTGGGCTTCTAGAATTATTCTACCTCTAATTTTTTCATTCTTTACCCCCAAAAATGTAGGTGGATCATCAATAAGCTACCCTTGTCATACCCATTATTTAGGTATATATGCATTTTGTTGAACTTAAAATATAAAATTTCATTTTACTATATAATATAACTACAATAACAAGAGCTAATTTCAGGAAATAAAATGTCGTAGGGACGGTTGTCCCTCTACAAACATTCATTGGAAGTTGAACTGTGGAGGAAAGGTTAATCTTTTGCAAGGAATAGCCTAATATTAATAGATTATTTGGTTTGTAGTACTATTTTTTTCACTACCTCTTACTACCTGTTTAAGCTGTATGCCTGTTTACTAGTTACGCTAATGTGTTAGGAATAATACAGGTTTGATTTAGAGGAAGTGTACCCACATTTTCATTGGAGGAAGAGTTGAAAACAATTTAGGCAGAACCATCCTCAGTATACCCAACAGGGATTATAACCCCGATCTCCCAATAATCGGCTGGGTAGTCTTTAGTGAGAGTGAGGGCTTAGACCATTTGAGCACGCAAGTGGGTAGTCTTATATTCATAATAGTTGAACTGAAATGTTTTAGCTAAATCTAACACCAACATATTAATAACATCTGGTCAACCTTGGTGGTCTTGGGATAAAGTTCTTGCCTCAAGATCCAATGTTTGTGGGTTCGAACCTAATTGCGTTCGACGGATTTTTCCTTGAGCGATAATAACACGTTGCACAACATCCTTCGGAGGGGAATTAAAACCGTCGGTCGATTGTGGCATGTAAAATAACCCCGGAAGTTAAGTGAAAATAATTTTCCCAGCAAAATTAGTAAGCATTTTCGCTCTCACTAATAGAAATTCTTGTATGCTGATATATTCAGTCGGTTCAGAAAGTGCACGTTAAATATCTAAAATAAATAAATAATAGAAACCTACTATTAAGCAAACAGCTACAAACAACTAACATTGTGTACACATTTTTTAAAACTTTTTTTTTTTAATTTCGCTTTTAGATAATTTGCCATTGGGAAGCTATTTCTTTCCATTTAGTAATGGACATACCGTGGTCGCAAGTCAATTTTACAGAGGAAACTCTTCTGATGTTCTATCTCCCTCACCCCAGCGTCGGATTAAAGGGATCCTGGCAAGAGTTAGAAAATAAGGACACGTCTCCTGAATTCCGAACAAGCCCACAGCAATTAGAACTCTCCCGAAGAGTGAATGCTCATTAAGCCAATGAGTGAAAAGCAAGAAGTAGTCGTACGACACTTTTCTCTTTTAGCTTGCTTTTGTCTGTTCTTGGAGGAATTAATGTACATCCATAGAGTGGACGTGATGTGCCGGGTTTGTTTATTTGTATTCTACAAAATATTTCTTAAGTAAACAATAGAGCGTCATTAAGGTTGACTAACTTATTTTGTCTTTAAAATATTACGTTTTTCATAAAATTATTACGTTATTTTCAAATGCTAATGATTTTTTTATAAATTAGAGAAATAATTTATGATTTGACCACTAGAAAATAAATCAATTTGCATTAGTTATTACTTACCCATTATGTTGGCCGTATGTTCTAAGCAATGGGGGTATAATATTTTTCACCAATCCAAAGATATATTTAGTAGTTCCATCAATTTAATATAGACTTACAAACAACATTAACAAAAAATTATTTTAGTACTTATAAATAAATTGTATTTTTGATTGGTAGAATTCTTCGGATTTTATGCCAAAAGTAATTTAATTAATTTCCCAAAAATGTTTTATGAAAGGTGCACGCATATACACTTTCACAAAACGACTCAGCCTTATAAATATATAAATTTATACATATTTTTACTAATAAGATAAATCTATGGTTAAATGCAAAAATGATCCTTTCAAATACATATTTATTTTAACCATTAACAATTTACATCTTATTTCTAGGATTTTCCTTTAATTTTATAACAGGATACTGTGAGGGCCCCATTTTCAGTGGTCTAAAACGTCACTTTTGCAACAGACTGCACTGCTGAAGATGCGAAGATACGGGATAGAATCTGTCGGGTGTACTGAGCGGGGTCTTTACTAAATGGTTTTCCACTCTCCCTCCACGAAATTGCGGTTACACTTCTAAATTCAACCATACTCATCCCTCACACATTAGCTTAGTACATCTTACTACACATTATATATATATATATATATAACGTGTAGTAAGATGCGGTTTTAAAAAAGTTATTTTTAATATTAACTTTAGTTAAATTAATGTTGTCAAAATAATTGCTCACGAATAAAAATATACTAAATTAGTAGTAATTTGTTTACTCGATTAATAAAACATAGTTTAATAATTTCTTATTCTGAAAAAATTACTGATATCTTTGGGAGCTGTGTCCTATTTATATTTGTGTGGATGTGGATTCCTTAAAGCTTCTGAAGTAATGACTTTTTTTTTTACGAAACATGTATGTTCATAAGTGTATATTCTATATTCCTAAATTGTCAACACGCTCGTTAAGTTTGTCCCAATTTTAATCTAGCTTTTATACTCTAGTTTTTAATGTAATGTGACATTTTAATATTGGATAACTTTACAATGAGCTCCTTTTTAAACTAATGGATGAATATATATATATATATATATATATATATCAGTAGCATGAGTTTTAAAATATTTTATAATTATCTAAACTGTCTCATAGTAGAATAAACAACGTGTATGGATTTTGAGGCAATTTTTGTTTTAGTGTTTGTCTAAAATATCAATAGATCCACATGAAACATTTTATGTTTTAGAAAGGAAAAAGATAAAATATTTATTAACTTATATTTTATTTGTCAATTAAATTAGTAAGGTTAAGTTTTCGCTGAAACTAACAAATATCAAGCTTTATCCTGGTTTAGAAGAAAAAATATCAATTATTTTTAATTTTTGTAGAAGTATAAGGGTAAACCATTATGTAAATTACATTTAGTTAAATACAAATAATGGTAACAAATATCTTATTTCAATAAGAACAGTGCATTGGTTAATTCTTTTTGCACCACGTCTTACGATCCCTTCAGGTTATTTGCTAGTAAATAGTTAAAGTTATTCAATTGGGAATCGACTCTAGTTTTTTATTGGAACCAAAACATTTATTTGAACACTATTTTAATGCCAATCACATTGGATATATATTGGAGTAGACCCGAAAGAGATAGTGTGTAATGAATCATGGAAAAAAAACTATCTAAAGCTAGGGATAGGTGGCCTATTTTTGAAGGTGGGGCAACGAGCTATTAAGTTCTTAATACCATAGAGTAAATAATTATTAACTTTAACTGTACAAGTTTAAGAAATCTCTTATTTCTTTAGAAAAATTTTAATATAATCATAAAGTTGGTTTTATTTCAATTTATTTAAGATAAACTATTGAGCTTAATTTTTGGAGCCATGTAACACTTTCTTGTGGTTCAGTGTTTGAAAATGTCACTCATACTTTATAAATAAAAAATAAGTTAAGAGATTGATAAAATTACATTTAAATAAAAGATTTGTGTTTTAAAGATGGCCTGTGCAACTGTTTATCTAGAAAGAAAAACTTAAACAAAACCTTTTGATGAAATACATACTGGGATATCATGAGGTCATACCTAATGTTGTCTAAATGTAGAATAATTAATACCACCATCTGCCAGCTGGCTAGTTACTGTGCCGGCACTGTAATATTCATTATTGTGAGATCTAGTAAACGTAATCTGGTTGTAATTCAAGCTCAGTACAAACTCAAGTGCGTATGTATTTAGCGCAGCAAGTTACTCGCGAGAATTGGATCAAATTAATCCAATTGAAAGAGGAATGCGCTGCACATGAATTTCCCAGGTGGATGATGTTGATATGTTCTAGCAGATTCACTGTTGTGTGTTGGCGGATTTAATGTTGGATGTCAAGTGAGGCGTGTGATTTTAGGAGGATACATATTCCATATACACACACACACACACACGGCCTTAGGGTATCTATTTAACTGACTTAAATCGGTTTACAACCTCAGAAATATTTGGATATAAATACATATTTTATTATTGGTCTTAATTCTAACAAACACGTGCATACATAAAACATATGGCCATACCTAACAAACAAATGTACACCTTAAACATATGTCAATAGAGCAGCTATTAATTCAATTAATTATGTTTACATCTCTAAAAAATGCGTAGACAAATATTTATTTTATTGGTAATATCAATCCTAACGCAACATATACACCGTAAATAAACGAGAATAATCTTAGTGTAACTATTTAGTTGATTTAAATATTTTTACCCCCTTTATATATATTTCGTGATAAATACATATCACATTGAGTATTTAAAGAATCTACATATAAAATTACAAATTATATCTTCAAATAACATCAATGCAATGTTATGTATCAAGGCTAATTTAAAATAAAAGAGATTAAAAACAATAAGTTTTCGTTAATGAAATTATGTTGGATATTAAATGTTACGTTGGTAATACGTGTATTTAGATACAAGAAATTAATGGAAGTAGGATCAGAGTGAGGATATGATTATTATTCACTAAATAAAATTGGATCTAGAATGAGTATATATATTTATTTAATATGTATTAAATATTAATGAAATAATTTACACACTCGTCTTCTAATAAATACTATTAATTCATCTTTTTTTTATGGAACCACTCGCTAAATTTCCAATATTAAGATGCATTTTATATATAATGAGATCGTTGAATGTGGTAGATCTTACTCTCAGATAATGGTAGATTATTAGTTAAATAATTTGATTTTAGCTAACGTTTTAAAGAAAATATTTTTAATTCAAGTAATAACATTTACGAAAGTTGTTAAGTAAGCAGTTTACAATCAAAATTATCGCGTGCCATTTTTAAATGAACATAAGTAATATCATAAAACAAAATTGATAATTACGCAGTTTTCTCACAAATTTATAGCTTGTATACTTTTTATTTTGTTTAAAAGCTACATTTTTAAATTACCAAAGTTATTGATAGCTATAATAAAAAAATATTAAAATTTATACTTAAATTTTTATTATTGATAGGCCTTAAAGCATAATAAGCTTTGATTAAACAAGTTTAGGAAATAATCATTTATTTGGAAGTTGATATTTCAACAACAAAATAGATGTTTTCTCTTTCTAACATTTTAAAATATTTTTTCTAATAGCTAAAAAAAGTGAGTAATAATTGTCAATGCATAAACTAAATCATTTATTAAAAAAGCCCATTTTGGTCCGTTTAGCTTAATGGGCTTAACTATGACCCTATCTTATCTGTGCCATAGTAGAACCAAGAAAAGTAAGCTTGCTACCTTTCAGAGTATACGAAGTGTACATAGCATATTTATATTCAATTTTAAACCAAATAGTTCAGTCTGTTTTCTAAACGGGTTTAAAATACTTGGCTTTTATTATTACAACTATTTTTAATCTATGTATTCATTACAGCTATTTTCCCCCGGTATACCTGTACCTGTATTTAATTATGTTAATGGAGAAGGGGGATGAAGGTAGATTTTAATGGGAATTTACCTGAAACTGCATGGGAAGAGCTTCAGGAAATTATCTAGTAAAAATAGCCTTAAATATATTCATCTGGGATATAAGCCCCAACCTCCCCTTCTTCAGCAAACTAAAAGTCATGATATTGATTTTAAGTCAACGTGGTCATTTATTTAGATAGTTATTTTCATCAATAACACTCGATGAAAGTTTTCTGTTATTATAACTCTATACTTTCTAATCTAAAGGAACTAGAACAAAAGCGTGAACTTAATAAAATACTTACAGATAATTCAGATGGCACACATTTTAATCTCAGAAATAATAGCTAGATGTTGTAATCACCGAGCCAACTCTACTGCTATTTCTTCATTTATGGTTATCCACAATTCACCAAAAAGAAAGTAAAAAACCTAATGTTACAAAATGAAACTACTAATTATAATGTGCTATATTTGGCTCAAAATTAATTGTTCCTGGAATATTTGATTTCATAATATAATTATTTCCAATCATGTTGAATATATTTATCAACTTCAAATATAATTAGTCAAATATTATTTTATAAACACTAAATTAATTATTTGTTTGAATAATGTAGGAATTAATTTACAAGTATTAATTAGGGGATAATTCGTAATTCAAACACTCGTTATTTAGATGATTTTATTAATAAAAACATAGTATTTAGTCAAATGAGATGTTAGGTGTACCAATTTAATTATGTAATTTGTATTTTAGTAAAAAATACTTTTTAAAAATGATTTTTTTTTGTTAACATTTCATTACAGGGATTAAACTTTTTTCCAAACAAAAAGTGTTTAAAAATAAACTAAATAAAAATATATCAAATGAATTCTAATTATTCGATTGTGTTCGCTATATTTTTTGAAATCTTCATTAAATAAGATGGTTATTAATTACCTTATATGAGTATTATGGATTAGAAGGGAATCTTAGATGTAATACACCTTTATTAGAACAAAGAAGGTTTGAGAGACTCGACAGTAAATTGGGATCTAAGCATTGATTTTATCAACGGCGTTTAAATGCAATGCATAGCTAACGCCTTACACAATTCATTCACTTCGGGGTTTGTGTTGGTATTAAAGCATACTTAAAAAACAATTTTCTTAAATATCTGAATTCAAAGTTAAAGTTATAAATATTATTTTAGCACCTCTTCTAACTAGCTGTTTTCAGCTAGACGAATATGTACTAGCTACGCTAATGTGTTAGGGATGAAGAAGTTTGAATCTGTGTGGAGGGAGATTGTAAGACCATCTAGGAAAAACCACCCTCAGTACACATGACCGGGATTCGATACAAAATATTCCTCTCATCGGTAGTCCAATCTATTGCAAGATTGATAACTTAAACCAGTGGTACTCAACCTAGGGTTCGCGTATTCTCAAGGGTACTCAAACACATCTTAGGGGATATGTATATTTATACAAATATATACTCATCTCTCTCATTTAGGACTGATTATTTAATAAGTGTGCACATTGTGCACCAACAACTATAGGAGTAAAAAGTTGAATATACATTTTATTTGGGGTACTTTAACAAAACAAAAGGTTTGACCACCATTCCCTTGGACCACGCAGCTCCCAAAATGGGTTATTATAAGTTAATAAATTGTATTAATATTCAGACTGGTGAGCATACGGAATAAACTCTTTGCTCATGTAGTATGATTTCTGGTGATGAGTAGATCAAAGTTAAAAGCCCAACTGGGTGCTCTGAGGGTGTCATTTTCTTAAATCGTTTCCTCCTCTTTCTCCACGGAAATGAGGATGCATTTTATCTTAATTCTACCTCATCTCTACTGTATTATAATATTTAAATACATACAGCCCTGATAGATAGTAATAGGCGGGTATAAACAAATAACTATAATAATATGAGCGCTCTTACACTAAAAACATTTTATAATAGCCGATATTTCAAAGAAAATAGGTTTCCAATTCCTTGACGCTCTTTATCTTGGCAGTATATTCCTAGCTAGTAGTAATAATAACAATAATAATCGTGGTGTTTCGTTGCAAGGGGACTCTAAATCGATATGAAGGAGGTTGCATGTCTGGACACTAGTGTGCATGTAGTATTGTACACAAGCTATGCGCCATTTGGGGATATGTGTTTTGGAATATGGGACACCGAGTGATGAGTTATGCCCCTGTGGGAGCAAGAAGTCAGTACAACCCTTCTTCCCAGGACCCTCGCTCCATGACGCCATTGTAACCACCCCAGAACAGACGCGGGAAGGAAAAGGGATGGTAAAGGGTAAAGGGGAGGCCACAAGCTGACTTAAAACGTATTCATTCAGGTTACTATATTTATACTACCTTATAGATTTGTTGACAATATTTTATTAATTAAAAACTATTCTTAACTTGGAATTTTGTTATTAAATTAGTCAGGATTAATAATATTTTAACCGCATCAGTGGATACGTTCAGTAATATGTCTGAGTTTCTGGTGATGAGGAATTCAAGGTTAGGATCCTAGCCAAATTTACAGAAAATGGTTTTACCTAAAAGTTTACTCACTCTCCCTCTACGCAAATAGAGGTGTATTCCCTATATATACTATACTTTCCTCATTCTTACCTCGTTAGTGTAACAAAATGAATGTAGCCTGGACATAGTGAAAGTAAATACAATTTTAATTAATTAAGACTGGGTACACATTCTCTACAAAAGATAGAAGGTTGATCCAAAATATCACGTTAGCCCGTAATTGAGCTATGCCGACCAAACGGCCACCGTCAGCTGCCAACTTCCTTGGATGGAGGGTGTCACGTGGTCAGTGGCCAGAACAACGGACGCTTGGGTCATTAATCTAAGTTTTATAGAGCAATAAATATCTACATTCATATGTTACACTAGACTAAAATACAATTTTACAAAAAAAAATCCCTCCTTATCGGGGGCTGCGTGTGTCATTTTATTTAAAACATGTTTTCAAAAGAGTGTTTATAAAGTTGAAATAAATAAACAAGTAAGGCTGAATATGTTATAAAACTATATCTCGTTAATTTTTAAAAAGATAATAAAAATGGACCTTAAAACTTATCCTATATTTTCAAAGTCATCATAACAATTTGTTGACCTAAATATGAATCGAAGCTCATATAAATATTGTTATATTTAAATAATATTTGGTGATTGGAACAGTGTCTATTTTTAAAACATTTAGTCTATGTCTAATAAGAGTGGCTACAAAATTAGTTAAAGAGGAGAATATTGGTTGTTTACAATCTAACACCAAAATTGTTTTCATATACATTATTCACATTAGATAATAACTCATTAAAGAGCAAGGTTGCACAAACGTTTAATATTATTTCCAGAAGATTTCACAGTTAAATTATATTTAATAACCAAATATAATGCTTAATAATTGATGTTTATATAAACTATGTATAGAAAAAGTATTGTCACAAGTGTAGACCTATAATTAAATAAACACATGCGTAAACTTAACATAACAAATAACCTATTGTCACTCAAATAATATTACTGTCAAATATCAATTTTGGATGTCGTAGAACTTCAGTGGGTGATGTTTAACAAAATGGATAAAATCTTTATAAAACTAAACTGGCAGGAAAAACTTACATTTTGGAATCACAAGATAATGTTACATTATATAATAAGGTCAGTATATAAACATACATATTTCACTTCGTAATATAAACGCTACTGATAATGGGTTCATAAAATAATAAACCTTATAGGAGACGATTTACCTCTCTCTTGGTATCTTTCACCTTTCATCCTATAATAAAGCTGGTAGGCCAACTAGCGACGCATCCTTGTATCACAAAGTAACATACACATTATAAGTCAGGGGTTAACTATATTCTAAATCAAGAAACATCTACTAATACACAACTCTCTCTCCAAGTAACGTACACACGATAAGTCAGGGGCTCAATATATTTTAAGCCAAGTAGACAGCCACTGAAGCATACGTGTATCACAAAGTAACATACACACGATAAGTCAGGGGTGCACTATATTCTAAGCAAAGTAGGCAGCCACTGATACATGCCTGTATCACCAAGTAACATACACACTGTAAATCAGGGGCTCTCTATATTTTTAAACGAAGTAGACAACCACTGATACAAACCTGTATCACCAAGTAACATAGACACGTCAGGTCAGGGGCTCACCATAATTTTTAAATTAAGTAGACAGCCACTGACAGACGCACATGTATCAAAGAGTAAAATAGTCAGTAGTTCACTCTACTCTAATAATACTCATTGGTAAAATTGTTTAGCCTCTAGTCCGAGTAACAGACAGACGGCATTGAAAAAAAATCACTTTCTCGGATTTATAGGGTCATGAAACGTCGACCTTAATCAAAATCTCGTGTTCCATTTTTTTGGACGATCACAATCGGGGGCTCTAAAACGATAAAGATGCAAATTTTCTTTACTAATTAGTTGTAACATAATAATGAATATAGTGAGATAAGCATTAATTTAATATAATTCTTAACATAAATATGAAAAAGTAAACAAAGCTTTGACGAAAAAACATATTCTTGATTTAAATAAAGTCGGTTTAATTATCCATCAATACCACTGTGCTGTGATGTATTCTATTTTGTCTTAAAAGTAATTTGTTTTCTTTAATATAAATGATAACACAATGGACGTTAAATTACAATCTGTCATAACGACATCTACCTCAATAATTCACCCACTCACGCACAAAGATATTGTCTAAAGAAATGTAGAGAAAAGTCATGCTAGAAAGTAGTAGAACTTTTTTTTTCTTGTAGGGGACACCATTAACGTCATATTTGTGTCCGTTTACTCCCCTCTAGTTTGCTCAGTCCAAAGAACATGGGGGAGGNAGCTCCACGTAACAGCTCGCTTGTATCACGTGAGCAAGGGGGAAAAGGGAGGGAGGATAAGGGAGCGTATAAATGTAGGGACAGTGTACGCGTGAGCTTTGCCCCGTGACGTGGCACGCACGTTACACGGCGTAAACTGCGTGAATGCACGCAACTAGTGTCGCGGAGAGAGACTTTGGAATCCCTGTGGTCTACTCTATAATGTTGTCATGAGCTGTTGTGTTGGGGGGCGAAGATAGGAAGGGTGTCTAAATATTCAAATACCTACCACCTACTTGGGTTATGTTATAAGGTCATGGGAGTTTATGATTTGAGTCGAGCTGCTGTAGTCGAGGTCTTGAAAGCCCTTATGAGAGGTCCTTTGGTTTCTAATATCACTGGTCATCCCTGAAGTCCATATTATGGTTAAAAACATTTTCAAAGGTTTAAACTTTCTTATAAATAAACCTTTTTATTTATAATGTTTGCAAAATGTCATGACGCTATAACTTTAAGAGTGTCTTAACCACATCTCGGATACTTTACTAATTTGAATCTGTTTTAGGGGTTGAAAATTCTTAGTCTTCTGATGATGACTAACTAGATGATTTGTTAATTCATTTAAGTGTAATCGCAAAGTGAAAAAACTGTAAAAATCACACATATTGGCCCTAATAAGCTCCCAAATATTTTCCCGCAAACTTATTAATAAACACATGATAAACAAAACATTCTCTGCTTCTCAAATTTACCTTAAATTTAGTCACCATTATTGCTAAAATTTCTCTGTAGCAATTTATGAGCAGTGATAATTGATTTTGAAAAAAAAATTGAAAGAATTATACCTGAATTAATACATTTTGTGAAGGGAATATGTCTTTTATACGCTAATACAATTTAAGGTTTTCTGGAATCATAAAATTTTCATCCTACACACTTCTTTATGAGCGGTAGCTTGTGCTTAAAACTTAACTGCTAAGTTTATTCCACATTTGACGCGAGAGAAAATGAGTGGTTTAACCACAGACAGAAAAGCTTCGTTGTTTTTCAGCTTCGTAGTAGACATTAGTTGTTAAAAACAAACATTTTAACACCATACAGCGATTGAAGCACAAAGTCTGTTTTTGTGTTGCTTTTTAGGGCTCGAGACCTAGACATTTGCTCATCATGGGCTTTGTTTAAGCTCAAGATAATAATAAAAATGAAATGTTACATTCATATTGTGCCTTCTGCTTGCTTAAAAAAAGACGCACCAAAGTGGAAAAAATGTATATATACACACAAATATACATTATCACACACGCCTAAGCTTTAATTCACCCCATTCTAGCATTCAGGTAAAATGCTATAACTCCAAAAATATCCTGTAGCCAACGCACATCATATTTTCAAATATTAAATCTTTAAGGTCAATATTAATCTACCATCCTCGACTAACTTCACCCTAGCTTAGCGACAAATTAAAACATAACTAAAGGGAAGGTAGTTATATATGGGTCGTATGTATGAGGTGTTGATTGTTATCAAGTGTTATGGCCATGTAGCTTTTTAAAGGTTGACCTAGGACATTAACAACTAACTCATCTCTCCAATCAATACTTGGCTTCAGTCGGTCAACTTTTCCAGCTTAATAAACTAAGAACGCATTTTGATTTTAATCACGAAAACAACAGGCCAGAACTGCTTCATTATATTCCTGAAATGGGTGGTGCAAAATTTGAAATTTACTATTTTTATTGTTTGCACTCATACCTTCATATTTTGCATCCATAAACACACAATTTAGATATGTTAGACTTGCATAATTACACACATACAAACATATACACATACAAATAAACACATACGCTCACTTGTACAAATAAATACACAAATTCATTGTACACACCACACATTTGTGAATGTGTGCATAAATATTTGTACATACACACACACAAAACAGATATGTGTATGCATGTGTACATATACAAATAGCTACACAAATGCATTTTACACCCACATACCCATACGTGTATGTATTCATATATATATCTATACATATACATAGGCATGATACACATACACACATGTTACCTTTGCACGTGTATGTATGTATATATTTATATTTAAACATATGTACACAAATGCGTGAAACATACGCACATATGCATATACACGTATTCATATACTTAATCACATACATACACTATTAAATGCATGCATGAATACATACACACAGATACATAATTGAATATATACACACCGAAATAACTCTTTCATCAGAATCTTGGAATCCATTATCAAGGGTCTTTTTATTTCGTATATATACGACAACAGATACAGCTTGTACACTACAATATGTTCTGTCGTATAGACAAGAAAATAAAACATTTATGTTTTGATCATAGGTTACGTGAATGTCCACATTCCCTTGTTTCAGAATTTTTATTTCCTCCGTCCTCTATCTCCGCGTGTTAATGGTTAGAAGAAGGTAACCTCACGCTCCCTTCTGCGTTGTAGGGGGGAAATAACGGGTGGAGGGGGGGAGGCTGGGGTAAAAGAAGAGAGGGGACAGAGATGATTATAGTCGAAATGGGTGCGGGACGTGAAGTGAAGCGAAAAGTTGTAGGTTAATTATTCATAACCTCGTGTCGATTACTGTGAGCTTGGAAGATAGGAATGGGGGGCCCAGAGGGGAAGGGTGGGCGCGAGGGGGAGAGAAGCTTAGGGTGGAGGGGGTATATGGCTCCTCACTCTAATGAGCTCTCGCCACAATGGGTCGTGTGGAACTCTAGGGGCTTTTCTGTTTTAAGTCTTGTGCACACAAGCCAATTTTTCTCCACTTAAGGTGGAGTTTTCCACATATTAGATAAAATATACCTAAGGAACAAATGAGCTCTACTTCGAAAAAATTAACTTCCTCCAAATAGTAACGAGAAATTATTTTTTTCAAGAAGGGCTAGAACACTAATAGTAAATTTCGATTTATATGTAAATATTTATTTTATCAGCACGTATTACCACCTGAGCTTCCATGTTTGAATGGTCTAAGGCGTCACTCTCGTGTTAGACTGGTCTGCTGAAGACGAGGATATAGGGGTTCAAATCCCGGTAGTGTCTCCTGAGAGTAGTTTTTCCTAAATGATTAAAATTAAAAGTTATGACCTAGATATATAAATAAAAAATTAAATTTATAGATTGAACAGTTACTAAATTGGTAGATGTATTAAGTGAAATTATAAGTCAAAATGTATGATTTGAATTTACTTCTGGTGAAAAAATATATTGTCAGATGTGAACATTCAAATACAATTAATAATGCCTCATCAACTAGACCATGCACGAGTTGATGAAAAGTCTCAAATATATGTTTAAACGTTAAAAATGTTATTACAAAAACTTTTAGGATAAAATATAGTAGTTCAAATATGTTGTGAAATAAAAAAATAAAATTTTAATTTCAACATCTGCCAAACCAATTTTAATGAAGTAATTAAGTGATTTGGAATAATCTAAGTATTATCAGTTTCCTTGTCCCATTACTCCTTTGTGATATCCAGCACTGGAAAGATGCTGGATTACTTCATTCCATTTCATTCAACACACAACTGCTCTCAATAGTAGTTTCACAACCTAATATTTTTACACCGTGGTCTTGGAAACTTTACCTTTTATAGCTCGCTTATCATAAATCTTGTTTCTACACATATTTTCTCTCTCTGACCACACCTTATTTAGTTAACATCTTGCCGTCTTAATAACACACCGTGTTTTTCACGATGACTCAAGTAAGTTTGTTTGTTTAGTAATTTTCTCTTTGCGAATTCATAACTGTTTAACAGTAATTCACAAGACTTCTTTTATAACTTTAATTCTTAATTTATCTTCATGTTTCTTTAATTTCGTTTGCAGTATCCATGAGTATGATACCATAAGTACCGAAACATGTAAAGAAATGAAGTAATCCAGCATCTTTCTAGTGCTGGATATCACAAAGGAGTAATGGAATAAGGAAACAGATAAGACTTAGATTATTCCAAATCACTTAATTACTTCATTAGAATTGTTTTGGCAGATGTTGTGTTTAGAATTTTATTCTTTTATTTCACAACATATTTTGACTTAGAACATTGTTTTGTATCATATTATATTGTATCTTGAGAGTGTTTGTAATAACATTTTTAACGTGTAAACATATTTTAGACTTTTCATTAACTCGTGCATGGTCTAGTTTATGATGCATTATTAATTGTATATGAATGCTCATATCTGACCATATGTTTTTTCACCAGAAGTAAATTCAAACTTTGACTTGAAATTTCACTTAATACATCAACCAATTTAGTACATTTTCAATCTATAAATTTAATGTTATATATATATATCTTTAGAGCATTCTATCTAAGTCTTAACTTTTAATTATAACCACTCCTTACTTGTAGTCATCTTTTAGAATGTTTTCTAAAATGTTTTCCAAATAGTTTCCCACTCTACTTCCAGGCTAATGTGGGTAGATTATCTCTAAAATGTTTTCTACCTCATCCCCACCCCATTAGAGTAGTTATTATATATGCGTATAACCTAAACGGATAGTAAAACGTGCTTATATAAAAAAACGCCGGTGTAGGTTCTAAACATTTCAATTAAAACCACTCTAATGAGGTAAGGATGAGGAAGAAAGCATTTTAGAAGTAAGCTACTAATAATCACATGAAAGGTGAGGAGAAAACAATTTAGGGAAAAAAAAAGCCCCAGTAGACTCAACGGGGATTCCGTCATTGGCCGGGTAGTCTAACACGAAATGTATGCCTTAAGACTGAGACGATTTGGTCACTAAAGCGGTTGTAAATATTTAAATGGGAAGATTTTTTAAAGTAACAAAACCAAATTATATTTATACATTAAGTTGTTAACTAACACTCTACCGTTAAATAAATATTATTTATTAATATCAAATAAAACTAATAAAGTAAAATGTTATCAATTTTGATTGCCAAAAATATGTTTGTATTTTATCAAGCTCCATCCAGCTCTATCTCTAAAGGAATTAATTTTTTTATAACAGGATTTACTCAAGAGTTGAATATTTATATTAATAATTTAGAATATTAACATTTTCTTAACATTAATATCAGAAGTATTTGATGTAAATAGATCCTTCATATTTTGAATTCTTATTTTTAATCATTTTCCTAGTAGAATATTTCTAAAACTTTTTTGAAGTAATTTACAACACACATAAGCATATAGCGTATCAATGTGGTATTGATAGTATTTTATTTTTAGATTAATTTAAATTTATTAATATTCAGAATTTAACCGTTAAACTATTAGAATATTAAAATTGCTAATAATACTAGTGTCCATTTTCGTTTATTTATTTATTTATTTATTTTTGTGTTTTTGAATGATTTTCTAAAACCATTTGAAGGATTTATATTAGGCCTAAATTTAAAAACAAATTTAGGCAGTAAATAACCAATAAACCCTAGACATACATTCTAAAGCTTTCAAGAACTCTATTTTATCAGGGATGTATCAAATTTTGAAAATAAATGCGATGTTTCTTATTGGTGTGTTATGTTTAGATTAATATTTTGTTTATTTATTAAAGGTGACATGATCATGTTCGGTGTACTATAATGTAAAAACGGGTCGTTAGATTGTAAACAATTTTTTTAGTACAGTACCACGTCTACCTGTTTAGGCTGTAGGCATATTTGATAAGTAATTATTACTCTTGAGTGAGGTATGAGTAAGGTTGAAAGAAGTGAACATACATTTGAATAGAGGTAGAGTGGAAAAACATTTAGGAAAATCCACCCTTAAAACACCCGTCCGTGATTCGAACACAGATATTCCTGCTATCGGAAGTCTCGTCTATTGCAAGAGTGACGCCCTAGACTATGCAGTCACCAAATCAGACGTCAACTAATTGTTTTGAGATATAGTAAATTTGTGTCTAAAATAATATTTATAATATTTATGGAAGACTATCTAGCACTCACCGCTCACCATTGATTTGGACAACATTGGTGCAATATTTTAAAGAGCTTCTAGGGAAAAGGCTTCCACCAAAAAGTGGTGACCGTGAGTCATTTCCTTTTTTCCGCTGAACAAATTTTATCACCCACTTCGGTGGTCGCATAATATCAGGCGTTACTCTCGTAGTAGACTAAACTACTTATGACGGGGTGATAGAGGTTAGAATCTTGCTCGGGTATACTGGAGATGGTTTTTCAAAAATTGTTTTCCCTTCTCCCTCCAAGTAAATGCGGATACACTTCCTCTAAATATAACCTGACTAATCCCTAAAACCATTCTCGTTGTTAGTACATAAACGTAAAACCCGAATGAGTAGTAAGACGCAGGGCTGAAAAAAATTGATTATGTTCCAACAGTTTTAAATAATTGTATCAATTATAGCTCTATTTATTAATTTAGTACATGATGTGTTTGTAGAATCAGCGCAAAAAAAAGAAACACATTTTACGGTCTAATGATAAAGGACGTAATAATGATCTAACACTTTAAATTAAAACAATTTCATGATTTTTTTTTTACCAGCCAGCCACCTTTTCCAGAAAAATCTATCCAATTTTATACTATAGCCAATTAAACCTCCATTATAGAATGAAATACTTAAAAATTTATAAATCAAAGTTGTATGTCTTATAAAAAACGTTGAAATAGTTTCTACTTTAATATCCAAAAGTAATTATTAAATTAGTTGTAACTAAGATAAAGTGATAATCAAAGAATCAAAAAAACAATCCACCAAAGAAAAGGAAAACGTATAAATAGAAACACTTCAGACGAAAGTACTCTCCTGTGTACATCTTAAGGCTGGGTACAAGAGTGTTTTATTATCTTGAAGGTGTAACTTAAGCTCTAAAGGCTAAAGAGAAATAATTGTGTGTCTCGAAATCTTGAGAGAGTAAATATATAATAAGAAATGTTAAAACAGTTTTAACTTTAGAACTCCTCAAACAAAACTGAAAGAAAGTAATTTTTTAAAGCAAGGGTTCTGATAAATGTTGATTGAGCATTCTTTAATTCTATCCCTCTCTTTCTATCCCTAATTTTTTTGTACACCTTTCCTTCACTTATTTAGCATATTTTAAATAAGTATCTCTCTCTATATTATGTAATTATTGACTCATGTTATTTCCTTATTAAAATCAAAATACATTCATAGTGGAAAAAGTGACCAACTGAAACCAAGTATTGATTCAAGAGATGTGTGAATTGTTAATAGTCTAGGTACGACTTTAAAAAGCTACACGACCATAACACTCGATAACAATCAACACCTCATACATACGACCCATATATAACTACCTTCCCGCCATAAAGTTTATGACATGAACGGACTTATTTCCTTGCCCCGATAGTGACAATAAGTTTAAGTTTGAGAATATTTCAAGAATATCTTACTTCATATAAATACCACCCTTATCATGAGTTGTAAAACCACATAGATTTTAGTAATTATTAAATAAAAAAGTACAGATAATGTTTTTTCTTCAAATTCAACTTTATCGTTTATCCCATTCTCTTTTTATTATGTTATGCTAGCTTCGAATATAATTATTAAAGGTTATGATTATTCATACAAATAATATATTACTACCCACCTTGGTGGCGTAGTTAGCTAACGCGCTAGTTTCGTGTTGAGTTAGACTACCGAGGATGAGGAGATAGAAGTTCAAATCTCGCTCAGGTGGTTTTTACTAAATGCTCTCCTTACACGCAAATGCAGGTTCACATCCTCTATAATCTACCAATTCTTAACCCATTAGTGTAATTAGTACATAGGCGTATAGCCCGAACGGGTAGTAAGGCGCACTGTTAAATTAGAAATATATATTACTTATGATTGCTTAATACTAAGTATAATTAATCCGTTATCCTACTCTGAAATGCTTGCTATAAACGATATATCATGGTCTACGTGTGCATTACAGCTTACCTTACAAATGCTCTAGACTTAATATTGGCCTTGCACCACAATAATATAAACTCGCCTCATGCATTGCTATTAGAGTTTAGTTGCAAAGACGCTATAATCCCCGAGACTTACGAGGCATGCTTTAGACATGCACAATCCTAGAAAGGTTCCACCTCTAATCCTGGGCTTAAAAGTATGGGCTGGAGTTGTGCTTTCGATTTTCTTTTTTGGCTTTTTGTGGATAGCATAATTTCAAAGGGCTATTCTAACGACTTAAGGAACTTAATTCGTTAAGACAAATATTAACTAAAGTCTAAATTTTGGGTAAACAAATATTTATTTTCTATATAATAACTGATAGTTTTGAAAATATGTCTTCAGTTGGGGGTAGAATATTGTTTATATTATCAATACAACACTGTTTAATTTTTAAAATAAAACTTTAATATCATACCCAAATGGTTAATAGGTGTAGATTTGAACTTATGGATATATCAATAGACTGAGTAATTTATACAGAAAGCCAAACTACAAATGTTTAGTTATAAACCCTGAAGTAATTTAAATTATATAAAAATAAATATCTTATAGAAATCCTTAGTTCTTATTAAAAATATATTAATATTAAATATTTTATTGTAAACCATAAAACATGTAACTTATAATATAATGTTATTTCAATATGTTGTTTTATATATCATTAATTGGACCATTTGATAAATGTCAACTCTATTTTATAAACAGTACAAAATATTTATACACATGCCTATCACATACACGAGTGGGCAAGAAAAGGTTCCACCTTGATCTTTTTTACTACTGATAGATTAGTTCCGGCTGGGTATCTAGAAGTAATTTTTCTAAAATTGTTTTTCCCTCGCCTTTCTTACCCCCTTATTCTAAACTATACGTCTCAAATTCCCACCTCATCGATGTAAATATGTGAAAAGTCTGGATTATTGAATCGTGGATCACGAAATAAAAAAAGGTATGTAATTAAATGTATTTTTACGTTTGATTATGAATATTATTTAGTGTAACATATGCCCACAGAAAATATACCGAGCCATATTGACCTAGCTGAAAAATTAAAGCTTTAATAATAACAAAGATTCACCCACTTATATGTTAGTGTATGAGAAATGCAAATAACAGGTGTAATATATTCTTTAGTTTCATGCTCCCATCATAGGCAGAAATACAGAAAATAAATTTAGAACCATATTTTTGAGAGTTGCTCATCAAGCGTGAGTAGAATGTAAATTAAAGAGGAAGTTCTGCCATGTAGACTGCCTCAGAGACGTCAAGGTGGCTCCCTTAGAGGTTTGCGAGACCTTTATAGAAGGTGAAGCTTTCAGTTATAAAATATAATTATAAAGTCATGATCTAGCCTACTTTATATAATTTGGGTAATAAACTAAATATCATTGCGTGCCCAATCTTTACTTTAGTTTACTTCCACTTGTAAGAAAATAATTATCGTCTTGCTGATAAACCTTTATTTTTGTGCAACACGTCTTTATAACCATCTTTGTTATTCATATAATGGCTTAGGGAGGATCAGTGTAGAATTGTGAATAAAGGCACTTATATTTGTATGAAGACAAATAAGGAAACCAATACACAATACACAAGGCTGGGGTTTGAACCCTTTCTACACATCATCGGGAAATAACCGACCAATAATGATTAACGTCTTATCCACGTGCTCATATAAGTGTGTTAGTGATAAGCGGGTTTTAAAAATACTATACATTTAATTTAATATGTAAACATTTATATATTGTTCATGTTTTGACAACTAAGATTTTATACAAAAAAACACACATACTAGTGATCAATCAATACAATTACATTTTATTTATCCACCAAAGTAGGCCTATGTTCGATGTCTAGTGTCGACTACAGTAGGCCTATATTTACTATTCACACACAAATTAATTTTGGTAAGAAAAAGCACTGATTAAAAGTACGTCTGTTTTATTTATAATTATCTGAAAAAGTTTCCCCAAACACTTTTCCAGCACATAATATATATCATGGACTATTAATATCACTTCCCCTCTAATAGAAGTAATATTATATCATACTCAAAATAACAATATCATAAATACAGATGGATTAAGAATTTATTTTTTAAACTAATTAAAAAATGATTCTATCTATTCAGTACACTCCATAATATTACACAATATTCCACAGTAATAATGCATTTTTAAAATAAAAAGTATAGCTATTACATTTAAAAAAATCTAAAACAATACTAAAATATTTATATTAGTTTATTTTTATGTATTTTCTTACTATAATAACGTTATAGTGTTTTTAAACGTTGGTTCAATCTATTTAAATTATACTATTAATCGATTTTTAATTATATAAATTACGTTACAAAGGTAATCGTGTTTAAAAGATGGTAAAATATTTTGCCTCAACGGAAAACAATAGCAAACACAAAATATAGTTTAACAGAATTAGTACAGATAAATAGGTTGCTGGCTTCCAATATTTTGGATTGTAATCCATGTATATATTGAAATATTTCCATTTCGTCCAATAAATCGCTGACAGTTTGGTGGAAATGCAAGTTTGTGTACCTGTTGCTGGTGGTTAATATTGGTTTATATGTACGCCAGTTGATGTACAAACATTTGAGTTAATATCATACCCTCACCCCTCTTGAACCTGAAGTAGCCTTGAACCCTTTCTAATTGACATATTTCAAAACTGAAAGCAGTTTAACTGCTAGTTTTTATCATTGGTAAATTGACATAGCTGCAGCCATGTTATGTAACATCTGTTTTGCTCTATCCGCCAATTTACGGTAAATCACATTACAGGACGGAGATAACGTGATATAACCACAGTACCGTCAGTTTATTGGACTAGAGACTGATGTAATTAGATATTGGCTTAAGTGGCTCAAATTTCCTTAACGGACCTACAGCCGTAGCCGTGAAAAGCTAAGCCGACTTGTAACCCCCCCCCCTTTGATTTGATAGGTTCTTTGCTATAAATAAAAGGTAGGTTAGTTACAAGAGAGTTTATTTTATTTTACAAACAACTAGCAGACATACGAGAGCGAGGCACTCTAGGAAAGTCGAGTGACTGGCCGATAAGGGCCGAAGTAAACAATAAATAAAGGGGCAAGACCCCAAGTCTTTAAGAGAAAACAGAATGATTAATACCAACATAGACATAATTAAATTGACCCTCGCAGAAGGCGACTAACCTAGCAAGAAAGTTAAATACAAGTAATATGTATAGGTCTACACGACCTGGCGATGTTGACACTACATTGACATAAGTATGAAGTTTTATAATAGACTGCCATTGTAAGGCGCAACAGAGAAAAGCAATAAATGATTTACCTAAACCTAACCTGTTACAATAGATCCTAATCAAATTAGTTCAATCTAATTATTATTATTATAATGACCAATGTGCTGGGTGCACGGGCTCGCGCCCCCCGAGTTGAGTAACAACTTAAAAAAAATTACAATCATAACAAATCTTTAACTTTTAGCAAGCAGAACAACTATTTTAAATAAGTTACACATTAAACAGAAATAATTAGCGCCCCAAGATGGCGACATACTAAAGTTCCATTAGCGCCCCAAGATGGCGACATGCTAAAGTTCCAACCCGTCCGTGAGGCGGACACAACGTTAAGTACAAAGAAACAAAGCTAGCGCATAAACCATAATGGCTGACAGGCAAATCCTGCAGTCTCAGAGAAATATAGTTATTAGTAACCATGATTTATATTTAAAGTCGAAACTTAAATTTTGAACAATTTAACCCAAACATAATTTAGAAAACGTCGAACAACAACCTACGTCTAAATCTAAGACAAGTGTCTCACCTAATCGAGTGCAGAGAAATGAGTGACATCACTACACAGTCCAGCCGTTATATACTGTACAAAGTCAATCACGTGTTCACAAACGGCGGGAATCACACTGGGACGAAGGGAGAGGGGTGTACGTTGCTTCGACAGAAGTCTCGATTATTCTCGTGATAATTTCAAATCACGCGCCGGTGGATGAGTCTTGTTTCACTCGAACACAACCGTCGGCGCATACGGGTTAGCGCATCTTGATGTTCAATTGTCCGAGTCTTGCTCTAATCGGGCCTCGAGCCACGGGCGGTCAGTAAGCCGCGTGATGTTGAGTGGAGTTGAGTGCGCGTGTTTCATGAAGTCGAGATCCAGCCCAGTCAAAGGGGACCAGATCAGGTGAGCCAGATCGTCCATGTTTGCTTTATGTCTGTGACAACGTCACAGACTAAGAGATGAAATACGGTGGATGCATGGTCTGAGGCACTACTCTCGCAACAGACTAGACTACTGTTGGTGTGGAAATCGTAGCTCGATCCCAGTAGGATGTACTGAAAGTAGCTTTTCCTAAATGTTTTTTCACTTTCTCTACACAATTGCGGGTAAACGTACTCTAAATTCAAACTTCATCAGCCCTAATATATTAGCGTTATTAGTACATAAGCGTATAGCCCGAATGGGTAGTAATACGTGGTGCTAAAAAAAATAATAACGGCATGAACTCACTAGGGGGAGGTTTTAGACTATCTAAATAACTTCAAAACTTAAGACCTAATTTAGAAAGACGAGAGATTCACAATTTGAATAAAATATTGTTTAATTTTGTAATTAATAAAGACTTTATATAATTACTTTTAATGACGTTTGGATTACCCTCCTAAAACATTATAAATGAAAAAAAAAAGATTCGAAAAGTACAGCCTCTGAAAAAACCTTTGTAAAAAAACATTTACAATGGACATTATATTTTTAATATTAAATTTAAGTGAAAATCTTACTAATACAAAAGAAGTGATATCAAAAAGTCGTCACAACATCGATTTATTTATATTTCAAAGACCGTTTAAATAAACCAGGACAACTCTATCCTCTCCAAAAAAACGCACTTATCAATTAATATATATCAAATACAAGTACGGTTGCGGTTTTAACTTAATATTATAGATGAAATACTTTACAAATACAAACTAAATCATAACAAACAAATAGTGAAACGTACAATAACTTTTTTCAAGGGAAATAAATACCTGAAATATTTTTAAATTTAAAGTAAATACTACAAAAAATGTTAATTTTGCTAGTAATTCGTAACTTGTATAGACAATAATTTTATAATGCAAAAAAATTTTTTATATATAATAAACAAATTACAAGTAAAAAAATATATAATAGGCTACATGTAACACAACATATCTTAAAATAATTATAATTTTAGTTGAACCATGATATTGCGATTGTACATTAATAGGATATTTAGAGAAAAATAAAATAAATAAACGGAACACAGATTAATAAATATATGAAATAGTCCTAATTAACCTTTTCAATTTATTTTTCCTCTTATAATCAAATTGTAAAATGACTTGTACGATTAAACATTTTATCTTTGCGAATGATGGATTTACTTGAGCAAACTAAGTTTACCGAGCCTAAAAATATTAAGCCATAAAATCACCAAACAATCTTTGAAGGTTTTAAAATCCAAGCCTTCATTTAACTATTTGTTATTTTTCCCTTAAAAAGGGTTAATTTCTAATGCAATAAAAAGTTTTGACTGTTAGTAAGAGACACGCTCTCTTTGACTTCAGTATTTGAAATTTTCAGACTAATTTCAAAAACTTGGGATGCTTTTATGCGCTTATAGATTCTTCTCCTAATTGCTATCATCTCTGATACGCCAAACTTCCTAAACAAGAAAAGCATATTTAAATTGATATTTTCACTAAATTGTTCACTGATTTCATTACTACTTATAATGTCTTCAAGTAGAATAAAGATTTACTAAAATGAAAAATATATTCATGATTGTGACTATAAGATGTATAAATATGTGGATTAAAGTGTAGTATTCTCAGAAAATTATTAGATATGTTGTTTTCAAGCAGTTGAATTGGATAATTTCAATTTATAAACAATAGCCACTTGAGTTTAGCGGCAAATAAACAAATTAAATGAATAAAAAAAGGATTTTATGGTGAATTTTCTCATAATGTTGAAATTGAACCCTTATATTATATTTGTATTTATTTTGATATCAAACTACATTGACCCAAGACTAGACCACAAAGGCTAAACATTTTTTTAAATCAAAAACAAAAGTGGAACATGACTGATATTCCCTTAACAAAAGGTAGAACCACTCTGCATTGACCAGTAATCTGCTTAGCCGTTTCCCAACAAAAATGATATTAAGTATGTTGGCAAATACATGTTTCATGTTACCCAAAAGAAGAGTCAGAACACCACTTTGATCAATATTGACCACATTCCAAAGCTTTTTGCATGTAAATAACATTTTTATATAGCTTTACTTGAACTATGCGTAGTTAGATTAATAAATAATTGTGTTCATGAATAGTTTTTCAATAGTCGGCTTGTTACTTTCTTGCTATTTCGTGTTTGTAGAACTTGGATTTCAAAACCTCAGATTAACCGCCAAAGTTTTGTGGTTTGGGGGTGGTAGTTGGGTGGAAAAGGGGGGTGGGGTTGATACTACACGGACACTGAACAACGTAATTATGAACATTCAAACAAGGTGAAAACTTGATTGTGGGGTTCAAAATAATGTTGTTAAGAGAACTTTGAAGAATTATTCACACTACAATGTTTTGAAAATAGCAAATATATCTATAAAATTAATTATTTATTACATAAAATAATGCTTGGTATACGACGTAGAATTAATATAACAAAATAATGTTGTAGGTGTTTGAGTGTATGTTTAAATATGTATAAAGGTTGGAGCAGTTATAGCTTTATAAATTTTTTCTAGGAAAAAAGAATTCTAGAGAAAAAAATGTTTTGACAAAAGTTTTTGTATTGAGAGGGAAATCGAATCATTTTAGTTTGATGTATTAATATGGTAAACAAGTTTAAAAAATAGAAACATGTATTTTTTTATTAAGTCATCTTATTAGATGCATAAAAAGAAAAAATGTTTATCTAAATCTTTTTTGGTACATCTTCAATTTTAAAAGATAATGAAATATCCGTTTTAGCACAACCCACGTGTGACTGTTGTCTGATCCCTTGTGCGTTTGACTTAATGTTGGTGTAATGTTCAAAGTGCTTAAAGTTGGTGTGACTGGTTTGATACTCATGCGTACGATATTTATCTTATTCTTAGGTTCGCTTTAGTAGCTCCTTATAAATATTAATAAAAAAAGTTTAAACTGTAATAGTGTGATAAATGTTCTAATTAAATTTATTTCATAGGGGTCTCATGATCAACGTTTGAGTCCTTGCATTGATAAGCTTTTGTGGAATGTAATTTTTACTTTTTCACTATTTTACAGGTGGATAAATTGTGATCGTCAATAAAATCAAACTCGAGAACGTAAAAAAATCTAACCTGAAATATTGATGGATGTCGACGTCTCATGACCCCTAGAACGCTAAAAAATGGTCTTTGCAATGCAGTATTTCTGTGTGTCCATTTAAACTTAAAATTAAGAATTGTTTAATAAAGGACGAAAAGAGAAAAAATCAATTTTCTCAAAATCAGCTCTAACGATTTTGATTAAAATTCGTATCTAGGCGTTGATAAATATTATAAATAAACTGGCCATTTTCATTTTCCCATGAACATGACTTTTAGGGTACTTTACAAAAGCTGAAATTTCCGTATCTCCGCAACTATTTGAAATACTAAATAACTTATAATTGCAAAATTGTAGTACTATTAAAAATAAAAAACTTTTATATGAACTATATTATTATAAAACAATAGTTTCTGAGATATTGGCCAATATATTAATACAATTTTGTAAGCTTTAGTTTAAGATATACTAAAGTTTTAACGCAATAATTCTCCAATGCCATAGAGTAATTAAATATAAGTAAGTCTCTCAAAAAGTTTGTTATTTTTCCTTAAATCTCTTAGGATAAATATTTGTACAACAATGATCTATCTCCATTTTAGACTAATAGTCAATATTTACTTTTTTTATTGGTCAAAAATTTATAAATGAGGAATTTAATAGCAGTGCGATGACATGAAGATGTTCAACACCTAATAAAATTTCGAAAATTTTAACCGGAAGTCAAAATTTTAATACGAAGTGTTGACCCTTGTGGACTCAATCGGTCCAAACATACAAATGAGGACATTAATTCTTTAAAATTAAAAAATTTAAAACCGGGACTCAAAAATGTTTAACTTAAAAATAGTGCAATTTATGCTTGGGTTTTCTAATGTATATTATTTTGTTTCACATATATTACGAGTTTTGAGTAAATATCTCAATTTTTAAACAATAGAGCGAGAAATTCCGTGCGGAGTTCCGTACCATTTATTTTTGTTAAATTTTATTCGAAATGAATACATTTGAGGAGGTGTGCGACACACATTAAATAGGTTCAGAAACCATAAGTTATTCAAGAAATAATGATATATTTAAAAATAGTTTTCATGTAAAATTTGAGTTGAAAGACACCCGTCTGTCCCAAAATTATTCACCCGGATTTTGAGAATATGCGATAAAAGTGCAAAATTTTAAGAAACACACCAATTAATGTTTTGGCTTTAAATCAAATAAATTGCAAAACCGGTAAAACAAGGTTACTCAAGAATATTTTTAGTCCAAAAAGCGATAAGGATACTGGGGATCAAGGAGGCTACATGATGATGAGTTACATAACCTGTACTCAACGCAAGATATTTTTGGGGTAATCATATCTCTCACATTACGGTGAGCAGGGCATGCAAGGTGAATGGGAGAAAATAGAACCATGTTTAGTACATTGAATGCTAAACCCAATGGTAAGAGACCATTTGGAATACTTAAACGCAGATGGGAGGATATCATTAATATGTTCCTGAAAGAGAGATATTTGTAATGAGGGGGAATGGATAGAACTAGCTCAAGATATAGATAGGTGGCATACTTTGGTAACTGCGGCGATGAGCTTTCGAGTTTCAAATGCCATAGAGCAAGTAAATAATTGCAAAGTTAAAAAAGATACGTGCCTAAGGATACAGCCAAGTTTTCACAAATCAGTCTAGTGTGAAAACTGACACTCTAATGAACTTACTAGTGTGAAAACTGACACACACCAGAAATTCAAATGACCTTACTAGTGTGAAAACTGACACACACCAGAAACTCAAATGACCTTACTAGTTTGAAAACTGACACACAACTTACACTCAAATGAACTTACTAGTGTAAAAACTGATACACAACTGACCTTACTAGTGTGAAAACTGACACACAACTTACACTAAGATGACCTCACTAGTGTGAAAACTGACACACAACTGACACTAAGATGACCTCATTAGTGTGAAAACTGACACACAACTGACACTAAGATGACCTCACTAGTGTGAAAACTGACACACAAATGACACTCAAATGACCGTACTAGTGTGAAAACTGACACAGAACTTACACTCAAATGACCGTACTAGTGTGAAAACTGGCACAGAACTTACACTCAAATGACCGTACTAGTGTGAAAACTGGCACATAACTTACACTCAAATAATCATACTAGTGTGAAAACTGGCACACAACTAACACTCAAATGACCGTAATAGTGTGAAAACTGATACACAACTGAAACTCAAATGATCGTACTAGTGTGAAAACTGGCACACAACTGACCTTGAAAGTTTAAAAAAAAGGCTTCACCCTACAAACGAGATATACTGAACTATCGGCCGCCTCTTATTTACTAAGATAATGCCAACATTTGCGGATAGAGGGTGTCATGTGGTCAGCACAACGAACACCACAGCCATTAAGCTCCCTACTACTTCTTTATTCGAGTAGCTATTCAATTGTCTTCGTGAGGGTGAGTCGACCCCGTTCCAGACCCACGTCTTCACAGAAGAATCTGAAAGCACTGGGGATCGAGCTTGGGACCTCTGTATTTATAACCAGTAATTCTGACCAGTAGACCACAGATGTTATTTTAGTTAAGTAAAACTCATACCAGTGGTCACAAAGATATGTCTGCACCATTTTCGGTTTTTATAGATTCTGATTAATACATTTTACCACAATTTTTAGATACTAGATTTGGATTTCTTAAAATTTAAAGTTTTAATTTTTATACATGAAAGTGAAGTTAATATAATTATTTATTTATGAACCACACTGTGATTTATTTTCAATAAAACTTACAAGTGTAAATAGCTATCAAAATATCTAACAAAGCGGCTGTGTTTGATTTGCGCTATATCACTTTAACACTAAAATTATGTTGAGTACAAACAATTTTTCGATTTTAAAGTGAAATGTAAAAAAAATAACAATGTTCACAATGAGAAACTACCGAATTTTAAATAATGCTTATTTAAATATAAGAACTTTCTAATCCTGGGACTTGAGACCCAAGCATAGAGGTACTCAAAATCGATATAAGAGCGATTCTCTATTATCTCGATAGCAACCGGAATCTAGGCAACAGAGTATCAATAAATCGATTTTGACATCTCTAGACTCAAAATACCATCAGTGTTAGGCTTGCAATAGTATAGATTGCAGGTGACGGGAATGTTGAGGTAATTTGTCACTGTGCATTTCATTAATGTTTTATTTCATATCATTTCTCCATTGATAAATCAGTTATATATTTTTTTAAGATCATAAATTTATGTTTTTAGTAAAATAGCAAAGTGAAAATAAACGCTATACACTTTAATTACTATAAACTACTTTGAATAATATTGTTAGCCCACTTTATTGACGATTTTACATATTACATAGCATACACAAGAAGTTGAAACATACTCATTTCAATTATAGTGTTTATAATAGATACAGTGCACAAATGGATAAAGTGGATTTAATTTTGAATTTAATTCATGGGTTTGAGCACATAAAACTTTTTAACTTGAGACATATGAGCCAATAAAGGTATGCACAGCAGACGAAAAATATATTCTGATCATTTTTAAAATGGCTTGCGGTAACCATACTTGTTTTTTATTTACGATTTTATTGTTTGTTTAAGCGTTATTGACCAAGATTGTATACAATTACATATTTGACCATAAAGAGGACCATTACTAACATTTATTTATTCTGTTAAAAATAAGAAAAAGAAAAAAGATTAAATAGTACAAGCATCAGTCAAATTAGGTTAATTTTATGTTTCAAAAGATACTGTTCAAAGAACTTTATTTTTCAAGTATATCCTTAAGTAAATTATTTAAAAAACCCTATTTAGTCAATTAAATAGGCTAACTCCATATATATGAATAGAAATTATAAACAAGACTTTATTAATTTAATTTTTATCATGGACAATTGTATTTTTGTTATTAATTAACATTTGTCACTAAAAACTATTAGCTATTTGTTAGGAATGGATATAGACACAGCCTTACCTAACACATTGTTAATATTAGCGCGTCACACACACTTGATGCTATATTAAACAATCAATCATGATAATTGTATATGATACTATGTCTGAAGGATACTTCCATTTAAATAAATGGTACGACAAAATCACACCAACTTTATCATATTTTGTATTATAGCTTTGAAGAAAATTTCAGAAATAGGTTTTTAGTAAATTACGCTTCAGTAAGTTTTACTCATAAAAACGACCAAAAAAGGTTTTGTTAGTAACAATAAGTCTTTTTACATATACATTTTAAACAAAAGTTTTCAAATATATTTAATATGATTCAAATTAAAAAACCTATTTATTAACTATCCTAAAACTATTTGTTATATGTGAAAATAAATAAAATAGGTTTTTATCTTGCAAAACTATTCAGATTCCTATTTTGGCCTCAATCTTTGAGGTGAATTTCCAAAACCTTCAAATTTTCTCTAATTTGTTTTTACCATACCACCCTTAGATTAATTTGTTTTTTATAGATAAAGATACATTGTTATTGATATGTAAAATAGTCTCCCGATACCACATTTGAACCAGATCGCTAAGGCAATCTTTTGAAATATAAAATAAAATAGTGATTATAAAACGACCATAACAAAATTCCCCTCTACCCCCTCCAAAAAAACAAACATGTATTTAACTTTATCTGTAATATTTATGTCAAACACCCTCCAGATATACGTTTTAAGAAAAATCGTTATAGCCGTTTTTAAAATGATTTCAATTTTCAAAAATCACTCGTTTAAGAAAAACAATCAACTTCCGATTTACCAGATTTTAATTTAAAAATACTCTTACCAATAGCTCAAACTGTTGGTTTAATAAAAGTATTTTTCAAGTAATTGTTGTTACTTTTAATAGTACTACAACTTTATGATGATATGATATTTCTTATATCAGATATTTGTGGAAATATGATCACAATTAGAAATTTCCGCTTTTGTAAAGTACCCTCAAAGTAGTTTGAATGGGAAAGTGGGAATGTCATTTTGTTTGTAATGTTAAACAATGCCTATGTGTACACTTTAATAAAAATCGTTAGAGCGGATAACTACTAGTACTAGGGTATTTCAGGAAATGGGATGGGTCCTCGTTGCTTTCCACACTAAGTTTCTATGAGCGATCTTGAATGGGCCTACCAATTTTGCCAGAAAAACATATTTTCACGTAACATCCATGGTTCTTTTAAATTCTACAATCGACATGGGACCACAAGCTTTACTTGCCCTCAGAAGGAAGTTGTGTTACATATTTTTTTAACGTTCAAGAAAAATCTCTCATTCTCGGCTGAGTTTGAACCAGTGAACATTGGGACCTGAGGCAAGCACTATACCACAGAGGTCTACTAGTAAATATATATATAGGACTTCTAGCATAAAGCTGTAAGGTTGAATAATTGAGTATTTTTGTATCCATTATTTAAGTGCACGTGACAAATAATGTATATAAAAAACTTTACAATAAATAATTTGTACTCTTATTATATTACAATAATCCAATAAGGCTACTTATGTTTAGTACAATTTGTTTAGATATTTTCCTCAAATAGAAATGATTAGTGAATCAATTTAATAGGACTGTACTAGTAAACCGTAGCCCCTCTCCAACCCTATACCCCCGCTATCCTTTTGTTAGACCCAACACCATTAGTGGATCTAACGAATTATTTTAAAAGGGCAATTTTGATACTGAAAGAGAGGGAATGTTTTGACAGTATAATAATCTCAAGCCATGCCTGATTTCGCAAAAGCTAAAGATCCACCTCGTTATTTAAAGCTAACAATCTTAAATTAAAATAAATATAGTTTTTTTTAAATATTTAACGTAAATATTGAATTACATTTTTATTTAAATATTTAAAGACTCAAGTGACATTTTATTTTGGCGAAAATATTATTTTCAACGGCTACCACTATTATTGTAATGTTCTACTCCCACTACCTATATATTATATTTTAGTTATTAAAATTATATTTGTGTTATTCAAGAGTTTATGTTTATCTAACTTAGAATCTATGATATGAAATACGATGAGTTTTTTTTTTGTGGTTCAACCGAGGCCCCAATATTCATAGATTCATGCCAGGTGTGACTCACCTATTTTGAACAGAAGCTTGTGATGACTCATCGCATTTTGTGATACAAGAGAAGACGAGCGCGCCTGGAACTGACCGATCTAGCTAGTCCATAGATAAGGAAGGTAGGTCGACATCGCTTTGTATAAATGGTAGAAAACAGAATTGAGCATCCAAGCGACCGGGCTGTGAACTTATTAACAAATCTTAGAGTAAGATTATAACAAGTACGACCCACAGAAAAATATGTTACGTGCATATTTATTTGATATTATTGCTTAGTCCTGAATACATTGTATTGGTTTACAGTTATGCATTTATTTCAATGCTGAAAGAAACAGCGCTAAAGTGGCCGAACATGAAATTATAAAATGGAAAAACCTTTTCCGTATAGTGTGACCACCCACTTATCGAGTAGAGTAGGCCTATTCATTGTCTATGGAAATGATCAAAGTGATTCATTTACGTTGGTGCAAAGTAACGTAATAAATAATGCTCTACTTTTTTTTTGTAAATCTATTTGTGATTTTAGCAAAAAACTAATCGTTATTGTGTTTAGGTGAATAAAGGAGGTGTCATGCGAGGATTTTGGAGCTTACTTTAGGTGAGTTAAGTGCATGTTAAAACTACTATTAGTTATTTTTACCGTTGTCCTTCATTTGACATTAATGTGAAACCTAGCCGGCTATTACGAAGCGTTTACTATTGTTTGCGATTAATTTTTTCTAATGCGTTAAAAGACATTCAATCCCTTATCTTTTTACTGCCATTCTATTATATTTCTAACACAAACAATCTTAGCAAGCAAATGCCGATTCAATCTTCTAGGGGTGATATATTCTATGAGCATTTATCAACTTGCAGAAATTCTTACCAAGATGGTGGAATGTATCGAATGAGCAAGCAAATATGATAGACAAAATAATATTTGTATTGATAAAATTTGAGGTAAATTAACAAATTATCAACCACCAGAACATATTTTTTTATTAAATTCGATTATTTTTACAATATCCATTACTATATTGATGATATAAGCACTGTAGGCCTACATTATATTTAAAAAAAGTGATCATATAGTTCTCTTAAGACTGTTATAGTACGTTTCGTGTAAATGTAAGAAATGGTTTTACTTGTAACATATAATTACCAAAATGTATAAAAGTTAAGAATAGACACACCAAGAACTCTAACCTATTATTTGTGGTTTTATTTTAAGTATATATAAAGATTGACAGTTTGACCCATTCTTTACACAATTTAACAGTCCCAAAACTTTTATTATCAAATTAGAAAGTTCAACATCTGGATGCTAACATTTTGTTAGTTCCTAGTCGTATGTATATGATATTTAAACTATTTAGGAGAAAATTATTAATTTATATTAACATATATTTAATTGTTATATAGTCTTTATAAATTTATTTTTATAAGTTACTTTTGTACAGCTTTTATATTATATTTATTTAAGATGTAGGCTATACTCAACATATATAGTTCTTAGATTTAGTTCACTACTTTAAAACTATCAGCATTATCTTTAGGGCCTGGATGTATATTTAATATATAAAGCTCTTAAATTTAAATATCCGTTTAAAACTTTTACACATTTATTTTATATTTATTTAAGAAGTATAAATTACTTTATGGCATTATGAACTTGAAATATTACTGTCCCAATTATAAAATTACGCCCATTATCCCTCTCTTGGGCTAGTTCTACCCAGTCCAACTCATTACAACCTCTCGATATCTTGGGCTAGTTCTATCCAATCCACCTCATTACACCGTATCCCTATCTTGAGCTAGTTTTATCCATTCCACCTGATTACACTTTATCCTTATCTTGAGCTAGTTCTATCCAATCCACCTCATTACACTTTATCCCTATCTTGAGCTAGTTCTATCCAATCCACCTCATTACACCTTATCCCTATCTTGGGATAGTTCTATCCAGTCCGCCTCATTACACTTTATCCCTATCTTGAGCTAGTTCAATCCAGTCCACCTCGTTACACCTTATCCCTATCTTGAGCTAGCTCTATCCCGTTCACCTCGTCACCCCTTATCCCTATCTTGGTCTACTTCTACCCAGTCCATCTCATTACACTCTCTCCTTATCTTGGGCTAGTTATATTCAGTCCACCTCGTTACACCTTATCCCTATCTTGAGATAGTTCAATCCAGTCTACCTCATTACACCTTATCACTATCTTGAGCTAGTTCAATCCAGTCCACCTCGTTACACCTTATCCCTAACTTGAGCTAGTTCAATCCAGTCTACCTCATTACACCTTATCCCTATCTTGGGCTAGTTATATCCAGTCCACCTCGTTACACCTTATCCCTATCTTGGGCTACTTCTACCCAGTCCATCTCATTACACTCTTGGGCTAGTTATATCCAGTCCACCTCGTTACACCTTATCCCTATCTTGAGATAGTTCAATCCAGTCTACCTCATTACACCTTATCCCTATCCAGTAAATCTTCTATTACAAGTACTTGTAGTATAATCAGCCCTAAGTATAAGTAATTGGTTTTCATTTTAGTGAAGAATATGTTTTCAAACCGGCCAAATCCCTCCTATTTATTTTTCTTAAGTTTTACATTACCTTACGTGAATCCTGATAACAAACTAGTTAATTTAGAAAAAGTGGACGTTACGATACCTGAGTACTAATTTGATAATGATCCCGTATTTAATGCCCAATCGTGATTTTGATACTCGCTTTATATTGTAGATTATAAACTATCATTGTAGATTATAAACTATCATTGTATATTTATTAAAATAAGAACAATTTCATTTGAGGGTATTTTTTTCTCGTCACTGTTATACGAAGATTTGAAATTTAAATATGAGAACGTATATACTATTTTGTCGTACCATTTATTTGTTAAATTGAACCAGATAACTCTAAAATACAGCCTAATGTTATCTTTACGCATAGCTTTCTTTAAAAAGAAAAGACTTAACATTATTGCCTCATCCACTGTATCCCATTTTAACGCAGGGAAGAGCACCCAAGAAAAGTACATAAAAATGTTTCCCGTTGTTTGTTTAAATGGCTCCATTTATTGTAACAGTTCTTTTCCTTTTCAAGCCCCGGTCAACTTTCCTGCAGTGTAGCACTGACGAACGGATTGAGGCATATACTATATCAACCTTGCGAAAAAAATATAGCCCTACATAGATAGCGTTTGAGGAAATAGGCTGCGATATTCCAACAGATATTAAATATAATCATATATATAATAAGACATAATCGTACATATGGACACTGATGTAAAGATCACAAAATATTCTGTAAAATAGGTTTTACAATATTAATAAGAGTTTCAACAAAATAAAATATATGAATAAATATTTTGTGAGCTCGGTTATAGTCCTATGCATTGATCAATATAAATAAGACACCAAAACAATTTTGGTGAGCTGAACTTTATTCCGATTTACATAGGAAGAATCTTATCTGTCAGCCAGAGACGTTACTGAATCTACCTTCACGTATTTATTCGAGTAATGTGATCTGCAGCTATCACTTTTGATGGCTAATATCAATATATACAAATTATACAAACAATATAGTTAAGTGTGTTGGTATTTTATAAAGGGTTCTATCATAATCATACCTTACAAGCAGCAAACAGGCTGGTCAAGGATATACTAAGGGTTTGTAAACTATATATATATATAAAAAAAAACAACAGTTGTTCTCTATGAGTGTGAAACCTTACACGAAGAAAAAAGAATATTAGGGGGTTTGAAAACAAGATGCTTGGCAAGATCTTTGGTCAAAAAAGGAATGTGATTATTGAGGAGTGGAGCTTATTACATAATGAGTTACATACCCTTTAATCGTCACAAGATATTGTTAGGATAACCAAGTCTCGTAAATTACGGCGGATTTGACATTCAGCGCGAATGGTAGATTCTAGAAACTTGTTCAGGGTAGAGACTGGCAAACCCATTGGGAAGACCTAAAAGCAAATCAGAGGATAGCATTAGAATGGAGCTGAAAGAGATAGGTGGATGGGATAGAACTATCCAAAGATAGGAATAGGTGACGTAGTTTGTAGGTGCGGCAATGAACTTTGGCCATTGAGTAAGTAAGTATGATATGTACTAGTATTTTTTGGTAAGGAAAACCACCTGCATCGGTGGGAACGTGGTCTCGTCAGGTCTGTTTTTCCTGTGAGGGTAAGGTTGGGGTCAGAAAGCCTGCCAGATTTACTGAATGGTTTTTCACTCTCTATCTCTCCACACCAATACAGCTATACATCCCCTAAGTCTTCTTACCCTCTCAATCACTATCCTTTTGGAGCAAATATATTTATCACCTGGACTAATTAGACGTAGTGCAAATAAAATAAAATTAAATGTTCGTGCGGTCCACCGAGGCGGGCTACCTTTTTCATTGCATCACTATATATTGCATAATACATCAGCTGTAATTAAAATTACATCGCTTACAGTCGGTTGTAAGTTTCCTAGATAAAACCAGTTGCAATTTATCAGTCAGATTTTAATTACATTAGTCGGGAAATACAACTAGAACTAAGATGTATGATTCTGTTTATTAAAACTACTACACCATATAAAATAGTTTTTAGTTAAAAATTATCTGATTCATCTGTCGTGTGTTCTAAAGTCTCACTCTTGTGTTAGACTAGACTCCCGATGAGAGGAAGATCGAGGTTCGAATCCCGGTCAAGTGTCGTGAAGGTGGCTTTTCCCTAATTAATTGTTCTACACGCTCTCTCCACGCAAATGTGTAAAACTTTATCTAAATTCAACCTTCCTCACCTCTAGCTCATTAACTTAATTGGTTTATAGGCGTATATCCTGAACAGGTAGTAAGACGCGATGTTAACAAAATTATATATGAAATTATTTAATTTTTGTAATAAAATTATTTATGATGTTTTATTAAAAGTTTTCAGTAAAACAACAGTTAATTAAGAAGATATTTGATAAGAGTGTGTCGCTTTGAGGAAGAATACATCAAAGTATTATCACATTATATCGTTTTGACGTGTTGACGCTGTAGAGTTAGTATCTTTGTTGAATTGAATCAGCTCGACAACTTTCCAAACCACCGAAATTGTTACACCATTTAAAATTAACGTAATTTGCCCTTTCAATAAGTTATGTTAGTGCTTAAAAAATGCTTCTGGCTCGCAGTTAAAAACAATCATGTCATTTTTACGCAACGGTGGTCACGGTTTTTAAGGTGGAAGACTTGCATGTGACTAGATTGTTGGTGTCGTGAAGGTTTAAGTTCAAATCTCGGCTTGGAAGCCCAATTAAAAGATTTACAAATGCTATTTTATCCTCTAATCATCACCTTAGTGAATACAAACTTTATTTACACAACCTTTTCCATATTTATCTAGAGTACATTATGTCATTAATCATAGCTCTAGTAATTAAATACAAACCCAATCCTATAACGTACAATTAATTTTACCAACCTACAGGACTAAGATAAGAACATCGATTTAAAAAAAGATTGGTCAAGTAAAATTGATTGTATGGTTTAAAAAAACTTAAACTTATGAAGATTAAAGCTTAATCTAATTTTGTGACTATAAACTTAAAGTATGGCAAGTAGTGAGGCCAGATACACTTGACTCTTTCACTTCATAATTATAAATTTTAACCTTATAAACTTGGAATGTTGAGAACGTAAAATCCAAAGTCTTTCTGTCTAGTAACTCAGGTATAATTATTTATTGTTGATTTCTAGGGCTAAAAGATAAATTAGCAGCCATATATTTTCATGTAATTATGATAAATGAAAATTAATTAAGTTTATGAAAGTACGTAATATTTTTGTTGTGTGTCATGATACATTTGATCAGATTAATAAATATATTAGATATATGATATAATTATATTGAATAGTTATCAATTCTTTTAATAAAAAAATACACTACCAGATGACGTATTTTCTCGATCTATATCTATTTTTTTTTTACTGAAAGGTTATATTTGAGTAAAATCAAAGAAAATATTGTGTGTAGACCAAGTTTTTAAAGTAAAAATTTTATGTTTCTAAGTTATAGTGCTATGACCGTGTGGTAAGACATAATCGTGTGACGAATCAGTTACTCGGCGAGCTATCGATATTGCCTGTCGCAATGAGTAGTGTCACTTGTTTTAGGGTTGTTGCGTGTGTCATACGGCGAGCCATCAGTCTTTCCTGTACTTTTCCCCGCTGTGCATTAGACTGACACGCACACTTACCGTCATCTATCATTACTGTCCCTTGTACGGAGACCATTTCCCTGCTCTGCTAAGATAATACGGAGTATAAATAAAACTGTGGAATGCTGTACGTAAGGTAGATATGATAGGAATATAAAGCGTGGGGGAATCAACATGCACAAGTAAAATATTTTGAATTCATTCGTTGATGTTCTCCTGGAAGCTGATATTTTTATGGAGTTTCATATTATTTCTATCTGTACGTTTGAACACTATTTTCTTCAGCCTTGTTTTAGGGGTTTAGTTGGGAGAGTAGATAAGAATAAATGCACCCATATAAATGGGTAGCTAGCCAGAAAGACAGAGTGAAAATGGCAAATAAAAATATTTTTTGTGCATTTGACTAATAGTTTGTAAAGTCTTTGGCCACTTGGTGTCCACTGTATTCTTTTAATATTTAATTAGTTGCTTATTATACTATTTTTTGCAGTTATATATTCTACTCTACTTCTTTCTATTTTATTTAAAAAAATAGAATAATTAGGCTCAATGAAGTAATCACACAAATTCCTATAACATGAGTAGGACAAACATTTACCTTTATTTTGAAAATCCTTGTCAGGATTAGATCTGAATCTCATGTGTTAGTCTTTTAAACTCTCGTTGAGGCCAACCTCAAGTTTTTTCAGGCACTGAGAATGTCAAATTTATTAGATATGGAGTGATCTGATTCTCTTCCTTCCCTAAGATTGTAAATAGAGCCTCGAAGTGTGGATATGAAAATGTCATAAAAGCTAAAAGTCATCCTACCTTAAAACACTTACAATCACTGCCAAGCGACTTTGTGATTTTGAATCCCGATAGTATAAATGTTGCTTGAGGCTTCACTCGGTGTTTAGGTGGGTTAGTTGTGAGGGATTCATAGTTTATAATAAGTTGGGTAGGTGCTAATAGTTTTTAAATGGGGAAGATCCCTTATACAAATTCCTGATTAATAGGTCATCAACTCAAAGTTTAGTTTGGTGCGCTACTTATTCATCTGGAGCTGGGCTTGAACTCCCCCCTTTGGCTGGTTAATGTCGCCCACGCCATCTGGTGCAATCTAAACGGTGTTCTGTATTATACAATCCTCCCAAAAGTGTTATGTGTCAGCTGCAGCCATCTATTTTCATGGCTCGTGACATCACTAATTATAAGGCATAGATTTATTAAGAGTCAAATAGGCAAAGCTATTATTTATGCTTTTAGTGAGGATTACTCCATCTAGATATCATATTCTTAAAATTGAAAAATGACACCTGGACACGGGAATCGAACCCGGGACCTTTGGTTTGGTACACCAATGCTCTAACCACTGAGTTATCCAGGAATCTTTCCGTGCCCAGGGTCATTCTTCACTCATATTTTAAGGCAGAGTCTATGATGGACGTGAGGAAATCGTCGGCTACAAAAGTGTGACTTTTTTTATTAGATCACTAGCTATCAGATAACGCAGCCATCTTCAACCGGGGTTCGATTTCCGTGTCCGGGTATCATTTTTCAAATTTCAGAATATGATATCTAGATGGAGTAATCCTCACTAAAAGCATAAATAATAGCTTTGGATATTTTATTCTTAAATATGCAATCTATTACAATTATAATAATTGTACAAGTGGCAGCAAAAAGCCAACTACCGAGTCGAAGGTGGCTACGTTATCTGATAACTCGTGATATTAATAAAATCACATATTTGTAGCCGACGATTTCCGCACGTCCTTCATAGACTCTGCCTTAAAATATGAGTGAAAAATGATCCTGTGCATGGGACTGGATAGCTAGGTGGTTAGAGCATTGGCGTACTAAGCCAAAGGTCCCGGGTTCGATTCCCGTGTCCAGATGTCATTTTTCAAATTTCAGAATAGATTTATTAGCTTCTAAACCATAAAGACTACATTTTATTATCATATTTCTCCGGTTACTATTCTAGTCCAGCTATTGCAGTAGGTATTATTCTAATGTGATTTTTTTTAGCATATTTGGGAAAATATCCTGTTATGAAATTAGTTCCCTTCCCTTGGTATTTCGCTGACGAAGCGTCAACACAATCATCGCGTGGGAGGAAGGAGGGGGCGCTTGAAAAGCAAACAAATGTAAGGTCCTGTCTTAACACCCTCAACTACCCCTTGGCTTTTAGCCGCCGCACCCCTTATTCAACTACGGCAAACGTTAACTCATGAAAAATGTGTCTGCATTAACAATACGGGGAAGAAATTAGCTCTACTCTCATTCCTTGTATATCCCCTACCCACAACACGTCAGACCCCTCGTACGGTGTTGCCAGATCGTCTACTGGAGAGGTTTAGTGCCAAACTCTGCCACTTGGCCAAGGTGTAGCTACACTTGAAATGACGAGTGATTAATAAACTCTAAATTCAAAGAAAATATAAAACCTTACATATAATAGGTTTTCTAGTTTGTTTTATCCTGTCACTTGATGTGGATTTCTAAATTATTTTACAAGTTTATAAATGGGCGTTTTTAAAATTCGACTAAAAATATCTCTTTGAGATGAAATTTTACGTTTATAGTATATATTTATGACCATCTTTTAAATCAATAAAGTAATTTCATAGCACTCATATAAACTCAAACAACATTTTACGGTTAAGGCTTATTGTAAAATAATTACTGAGCATTGATCCTGTTGAGTTTTTTTAAAATCTTTATTAACAAATTATTTTTTATCACCGCATCCTATTGCTCGTTCGTCTATACATCTATGTACTTATTATGCTAATGCATTATAGGTTAGGAAGCGTGACATTAGAGAAGATGTACCCGTATTTGCGTGGAGGAAGAGTGGAAAACCATTTACTAAAAACCATCCTCAGTACACTCGAACGGGATTTGAAACCAGATTTCTCCGTCATTGTTAGTATATTCTTTTGCGAGGCTGACTCCTTAGACCATGCAGTCACTGAAGCGTGTGATAGTAAGTAAATTAACTTAATTTACCTTGAATTCTTTTTTTAAGTGGCTCAAAGGCAAATAATGTCACGCTGTAATACCAGATTTCCATAATCTTGTTGTAGATGTGTGGTAAATTAATATAAAACTAACCCACCTCAGTGGCGTAGTTGGCTAACGCGCCAGTCGTGTTGAGCTAAACCACCGAGGACGGGAAGATTGAGGTTCGAATCTCGGTTGGGTGAACTGGGGGTGGCTTTCCTAAATGGTCTTCCCCTCTCCCTCCACGCAAATGCAGGTTCACTTCCTTTAAATTCAACCTTCCCAATTCCTAACATATTAGTGTAATTAGTACTTAAGCGTATAACCCGAACGGGTAGTAAGACGCGGTGCTAAAATAAATAAAATAAACATAAAACTACCATCTTCGGTGATCGACTGGTCTAAGGTATCACTCTTACAATATACTGAACTGCATATGGAGTAGAGATCGGGCTTCTTATCCCAGCTGGGTGTACTGAAGGGGATTTCCCTAAAAGGGTTTCTACGCTTCATCTACGCAAATGTGTACGTGATGACAAAAACTTATCTTAAGTGATATGTATTATATCGTTGTTAAAACATAATATAAAAGCTAGTAACCATAGCTCTCAGTGATTATCAGTCTTCACTGTAATTTATAATCATATCACTATGACTTTTCCACCTCTTATTTTAATGCATCTCACCGGGGGCACTCCCATGCTTACGATGATAGGGTTGGTAGGAATGATGAAGGTATTAAACGGTTACTTATAATATTTTTTCCGCCTTTCTACTAAGGTGATATTTTTTATACAGAATCTTTTAGTCATTTGAGGTTCTTTAAGAACTTTAATTATAGAGCACCTAATAGATATTTCCTATAATATTATAGTCAAAATTGTTATTAATAAAACGATTATGATAGCTATGTGGAGAAAGTTCGTAGTTATCTTTTGGGTTATATTCAGTTTCACGCCTACTCGCGTAAGGAAACGGCGTGATTAGGAATCTACGTGTGTATGTATGATAGCTTTGGTATATATTTTTTGCAACCGTGTCAAAATGATCAATATTATCTTTCCTTTCTCTCGGGACAGCTAATTTTCTTAATTCGAGTGAGAAGGGAGAGGGAATGCATATTGCATTGACCAAAACGTTCCCTTCAGTTCGCGTGCGTCATCTTGTTTGCAGTCCATTACGTAAACACATAATTTTCCTCCAGGAACACAAACCTGTCATTGAATGACTGCCACAACAAACTACAAACCACGCCCTATTCCTACCACTTCATATGTTCTGTGTGATTTAGGGGAGGGGGGTTGTGGGGAGAAGAAGTGGGGAACGAGGTACTCTCGCACATTATTGTTATATATTATGTTCTATTAAGTCGAATGATCGTTACTCAATACGTCCAAATAGTGACTTTGATATTCTACTTTGGGTTACATCCCTCTTGGGTGGATAGCGTAAAATTGCTCCATTTTACTCTGCACGAAATTATAGATCGATTTAGGATAATCTAGTTGGACAGCGAGGGGTGGAGAAACAATACATTTTCTTTCTCTGTGATTGGATGAGATAAGAACCAGTCCCATTTTAAAAGCATGTATAGTTATAGTTATTTTAATTCATAAGTTTTAGTAATACTAGCATAATACTATTTAGTAGCATAATACTATTTTAATTGAAACAGTTTATTATACAATACAGTTATACAATACTTTTTTAAAATTAACAAAGCATAGTAAAACGAAAATTTTTAATATTTGAAAATTAACAGGAAAAAACCAAAAAAAGGACGAGTACTATTAGGTAATGATGAGCGCATGAAAGAAGAATTGCTTTTGGGGAGTATAAATATACTATCGGAATTAAAAAACAGCTTTAGGGAATCTCGTCGAGATGACCCACCCTATATTAAAGTAGAAATACTGCGCCTTCAGCATGTTTGTTAAAATCAGAGAAATTAAGTTTATTATTGTTTAGTATTTATCACAAATGTAATTGGTTTTATTTTATATATCACAAGTATTCCCGGATTGAAAAAATAAGATACTGTTTGTTAGGATGAATAATATTTGAATGCAGCTAGGGTTTTTTTAGAATATGATATCTAGATGGAGAATTCCTCACTAAAATGCATAAATAATAGCTTCGGCTATTTGATTCTTTGTATATAGGTAAAAAAGATTGTCGAATGAAGTTGAGTTTATAGTCATAACATTTTAATATTAATATGTTTAAATGGGAAAATGTCGCCAAAACAAAATGTTTTAGGCTATTTACTATTTTATAACTTAGTACAAATTAAATAAATATGAACACAGTTTAGTATGATTCAAATAACTGTATATTTGGATAGCTACCCATTTACATTATGTTAAAGATTTTTTTACAGGAATTCTAAACGGAAAAACATTATCATTATAGTTATATTGAATTCTTAATGTTTCTGTATCTATAAATCGTTAAACGATTACGCCTCTCTTGATAGATTATTTGAAGGAGAACCTTGACAATGGCTAACATGAAATGACATCAGCTTTACCATAATAAAGCAGTTAGAACCTCTTCATGCAGTTCATAAAATATTAAAGAGCAAATTTTCTGTTTCGTAACATTGAGCCGTTAGGAATATGTTATCGCTGTTCACATAGCCAAGGTGTGTTTCAATTCCTTTTCATAGAATATTCAATTATCTCCGCCAAACACAGAAGAAAAACAATATAATGTGGAAAAATGAGTTAAAAAATAATATTAAAAGTGTAATTTTCTTTGTTGTTGAAATGGCAAAGTGAAGTTTAAAGTTTCAGGAAATGTTCGCTTTGAAGGCAACTCCAAGTTCCATATTCAAAGAAGTGTTACGTTGGAACGATGCAGTTTTGTAGTTCTGAAAATTAAGGGATTGTCATGTTACATTTTTAAAGACACAATTAATTTAGTTTTGAAATAAAATTATGTTTTCAAAAGTTTATTCTCAGTACGTTATCTGAGACGACCTAGGTGCATGGTACTGGGGTAGAATGCCCACCTCAGGATCAGATTTTCCCGGGTTCAAACACGGCTAAGCTCGACGGATTTTTACTTGCCGATAAAAACAACGTAGCACAACTTCCTTCGGAGGGGAAGTAAAGCCGTCGGTCCCATGTTATTTGAGATTTTTATAAGATACTTGGAAGTTGTATTAAATAGAGCCTAAAAGTATGGACAGAAAAATATCTCACTAGTACATAGAGCTCTGTGCGGAAATCAAAGGGAAACTACCGCACTTTGAGACTTCCCTAGTACTTATATCCTTACTCCCAGATGGAGAGGGTTGGCGTCACTAGCAGGCCGGTTGGGCAACTGCACGCACTCCTCTAGTTGGATTAATTCTCACATCGGGAACAACCCTAGGATTGTACATATGAACTGTACTAATATTTATCAGTAATAGTTCAAAAACTAAAATATAATAGAATCACAATAGTTGAATAAAGATGAATGGTTTGTAACTCAACCCTTACCTTTGATACTATTTAATACAAACAAAATGTATAGAGTACTCATTAAATTACAATTTTTAGGTTAACTGTGTGCTTAGATTTTAATTTGGTTAGCACATACACAGTTTGGCCTATTTAACTATTGTCCGATTCCTTTATACATTATTAATTTTTTATGTATTTTAGAGCTTTAGCCTTTTGATATAAGCGTTAAGGGTTCGATCTACAATTTGATCAAAAAAAGGTATTATAGTAAAACTGTACAAAATGGTGAACTAATAAACTGGTTGTTGTAGTTTTACTATATAAATATAGGTGGCTTTGCTTAGGAGGCAAAGGGATATAAAGTTTATGAAAACTATACAAAATTAAAAATGATAAAAAATCCAAATCCCTCAGACAAGCGAATTGTAATGAGTTAGGCGTAAGAAAATGTGCTGATCTTACCTTCACCCAAATAAATACGGTAGTATTATTATTAATGAAAATTTTATTCCTCGTTTCATTTGGTATTAGTTAATACCTGAATAGACTTCCTGGCTAGGTACACATTTATAAGTGTTTTAAATTATGTTTTTTTAAAATAATAATTGTTTTCTCTAACTGTGACTATTTTAAATGGTCATCCACAGTGAGAGTATTGGCATTGATACTTAAACCATTAGATTGTGTGGCTATGGGCAGTCACATATTTTTACTATAGAAAACTATCTTTACGTTCAAGTTTTTACTCTAAAACATTCAAATTTTATTTTTTCTCTCTTTTATGGGTAGTATACTATGGCTACTAGTGGAAATAAGACTTTCCAGATTTTATTTATTGAATTTATAAACTGTTTCAATTCATAAATTCCTTTTGTGTTGATTTGTTTGAAAAATTGTTTTGAAACTAGTTTAAACCAAACGCAAAATGTGTGCGTTTTAATTTATGCCGTGAAATTCTCAGCTTGCGTTAGAATGTAATATTGTTAGCTTATAGTTAAGTATAATACCCAGAATATAGATTAGATAAAGAAATGAACACATTAGGCTTTATAAATAATGATTCCTTAAGCTAAGGTCAACGTTTTCACACATTGGCTTACTTTTAAAACTACTTCCTAGTTTCATGTGCAAGGGTATCCCCAAAGGTGTGATCAATTTGGTTTTTTTTCTGGTCGCGTGTTGTCGGTGTCATAAAAGGAGGGTAACATGACCACAATTACAAAGATAAAAGAGGGGTGAGGGGGGGAGTGAGAGACCTTTATGGGTGGAGGGATGAATACTGGAGGTTCCCCAGGGCCTGTCTCCTCTCTATTAGGATATATTAGGTCGGATGCAGAATTTCTCCGATGCGACCGCCGGAACTAATACAAGTACTTCATCGCTCAGCCGACTATGCACAAGAGGATTCAAAAGCTTAATTAAATATTTTCCTGAGTGACCAATACACAAACTAGCCTTGAAATATATATATATCAAGATATTGATAACGCGTCTTGATGTTTCACTACAAATCATCTTTAATACATCTTCTTTATTTAAATGAAATTAGATATATATATATATAATTTCATTTAAATAAAATATATATATATATATATAATTTTCAAGGAACTAATTCTTATACACAATCTATTGCAATATACTCTAAATAACGGGGGGAAACATTAATATGATTATATTGGGGAGTAGAGAGATGATGGGTGATAAGCTATGTACGCTTATTTTGCCACGCATGGATGAATTAGGCAATTGTCGATACATATGTGAAGATAAAATGGTATAATTCTAATGGGTTGGATAGTAAAGCTATTTTATTTGTGGGTTAAGTTTATAGCCACTTCTAAATATCATATAATTTAATTTGAAAAATTACGCCTGGAAACCTGAACCGGTTCGATTCCCGTGTCCAAGTTTCATTTTTCAATTTAAAGAATATTCTAATTCTGGTTATTTAATATTAGTATGAATTTGTATTCTATATATATTTTAATTCAATCGTGGCTACTTTAAACTGTTTCTAGACATATACATACCAAAATTATTGAAATATGAGGTGATTTTAAATTATTTTAGCAAGGTATTTAATTGTAGATTGATTCTATTCTGTGAGAGTAAATAATATAAATTAAAATAATTCCAAATATATGATTTATTCACAGCTGTCAGTAGCTATAAATAAATAAATAAATAAATAAAAATAGGTGTCCGTATGTAAATATATTTGTACATCGATCGTAACCATTTAAAAATAGTAGACATATTTAGATTATACATCATTTTTACTTGCATTCATCTTAAAATAGCGATGTTATAATTATTTTAGTAATGATTTGAATACCAGTATACTACATTTTTTAGGGTCAACCATGACATCATTGCAATTATGTAAAAACTATGGTATTATAGTTTGACGAGTATTTATGCTACACTCGTAATTCAACATGAAGCCTATCTAATGTATTGTGTATTATTATATTTAAATTTATGTATAATCATAAAATTTTAAAGTTGGGATTAAGATGAAATTTGTGTAGATAAATAGACGATACCGAAATACTAGTCGATTCTTTGATGAATGAATTTAATTAAAAAAATTTCACCTCTAAATATAATCAATTTACTGTCATGTTAATAAAATCCTAACAACATAGGAAACAATTCTGTTTTGACACGCTGTCAATAAAAACAAAATTATAGAATATTAAATTTCTTCAAAAAATGTGAGAGCTGAGAGTTCTTATTAAATGTTCAACATGGATTCGTTTATTCTGAAATAAGTGTAAATTTTGGAATAGTGCTGTTTAGATGTCACATTTTGTGATTTATTAAAATAATATGATCTTAATATCGTTGTCAGCCCTAGCTATTTTTCTTTAGTAATAGAAAGAGGGTAATAAAAATATCCTTCCCAGGTTTAACCTGGAAAACAAATATTTTTGACAGGAGAACCTAACTGCCAGGGAGTTTTAAATTTAAAAATTAGTTGGAATCTTCAATTGGTTGCAGCGTCCTCAGGCGAGGAGGCCACAAAATAATACAAGGAAAATACAAAAGGGTAAATAACAATAACAAGAGTGAGTGCACATGAGTTCAAGACTAGAAATGTTCCATAGAGAAACATTACGCGTCTAATCCCGCCACTCCCACCTGTTACTGAGAGTATCAAAATATATGGGAGTCGTCTATCACTAGAGAGCCCAAAAATGCGTCACCCTTCCTAACCACAGAATAATATTAAAAAAATTACATTAAACAACCAAAAACCTAGGACATGTGATGGTATATAATAGTTAAAAATAAAAAATTAGTCATGTTGAACCAATATTTATTTTGGATAGGACAATCCGAAGTTTAACAATTCAAATAAGTACTAATTATGGTTGTTAAAACAATTATATGTACATTATGTACAAGTGCTTTGAACTTTAACATCGAAAATTAGCCCACTATAACGGGTCTGGGCAGAAATGATATTCTGCCAACAATAAAGTTACAATCAGAGTAATATTTTCTTTACAAGTAAACATAAAGGTACGGTTATATATATATATAAGAGTAAATACAATCGGTCTAAAAATTATTTACCCTATCAATCCTGATTTGGATCAATCAGCGCTGGCGTGTTGTATTGCGACAACATTTACTCTCTAGTCTAAAAGGTAAATATTTCTCAAGATGAAAACATTAATAGGTTGCGAAATAACCCAAGAAATCTAAGTATTATATCAACAAGACTATTTAATATAAACATAACAGTATATGTCAATAGTTCCCCTAACATAACAATTTGTATCAGTTATAAATCGTGACTACGCCCATTTCGCCCTGGCGCGTTGTAAAAAGACAACATAGGCTTATAAGTCCAATACCACTATATGAAGCAATAATTAATTTTAGAGTTCCACCGTAATTAATACAAATAAATCATTACACCTCAACCGGTGACAAGACGCCATTACAAGTTAATTTCCAGACTTCTATTTAAATTTAATTTTCTAAGATAACAAAAAATATTAAGCCAAAAAGGAATTTTGGAAAAAAAAAAAAATATATAAAAAAAGATGTTAAATTAGCCGAGATAGAATTTGGGTTCTTACATTTTCAAAAGCAGAAAGCCGAAGCTTGTACTAGTCCTAAACCAGCTCTGTCCCAATTGTGTCGTACATTGGGACAGACACAAATATATATACAGATACAACAAAGAGGAGGGGCAAGAAGGGTAAGCAAGAGGGGAAAGATTCTGGAATATCAAGGAACAATGTTATGCGCATTTCTACGTGCCTCGGGAGACCGGTGGTTTTTTCTGGCACAATCTAGAAGAGAATAACTATAACCGCGCATGCCCAGCCCACACGTGGGGTTCGCTAAATCGCCGTTCAATTCGCTCCGTCAGTGTACTTTTTTTCTCGGGTGAAGGAAGGTGTGCATAGCAGAAGTTAGGTCGCTCTTCCACGTCGCCTCCAATCACGGACAAATGGGGTAAGGTTCAACCATCGATATAGCAGTTGTGTATTTTATTGACCATCCGATGCTACAGGTATCTAAAGCTAAATGCATCCAAACTATTTTTCTCTCTATTTATTTTAATATCATCGTTAGGTCATCAATCTTGCCATTGGTTTGCTGCAGCTCTCCACTTTTGTCTATCTTGGGTTACATTTTATACATATTTGTACCTTCTCCTGCCAACATCGTTCGCTATGTGATTCATGTACTCTATTCTTAGCCTCCCTCCTGAATTTCTCCCTTTCTCATCTTCTATAATTATCTTCATAATACTAGCATGTCTCAGTGTATGTCCTACCACGTTAACACTTCTTTGCTGTATATCTTTCCAAAGTTTCCTTTCTTCAGTTGCTTTTCTTGGCATTTCTGTGTTTGGTGCCATCTCCAGTAATAATATTTTCAAAATTCTTCTGTATTACCACATTTCAAATTCTTTTAATAGTTTCCTTTAAGTTGCGCCAATGGTCCATAATGTTACATCCATTTAGCACAACGCTCCAAACATGTGCCTTTAGGAACCTTTTCCTGATTTCCAAATTTATTCTTAGTTATGTCTTCTTGTCTTGAAAAGTTGTCCTCATCTGTGCTATTCTAATTATAATATATTTCTTGCATCTGTTTTCTTCGGTTATTTTAATTCCTAGGTAGCAGAACTCCGTTACTTGCTGTGGAATTTATTCTTCTAGTACTAAATTCATTTGATTGTTTTTACCTTTACCTCACAATTTTATATTTTTATTTTACTTTGTTGACCAAGTAAATTAAGTATGTCAAAATAGAATACACTTTCTAGAAACAAAATAAAGAACACACAATAATAATTCATAATGTTGGAACCCAAAAATAGACCTACTTGACCGATAACTTAGTTTGATTATTTTTAATTATCTGCTGAAAATGTACATTATAAATAATAATAGTTCTAATATTTCATATTTTAAATCCATAGTGTGAAACGGTTAAAATTATAAATCTAAATTTATAAAATTGATTGTTTCCCCATAAGTAAGTAAATGTACATACTGTATAATTTAACATATTATGTTGTGTATTGGCCACCATTTCATTTTTTTAAATACACTAGATAAAAAACGTTTCTAACAAAACATGCCCTAAATGATCTATGACATTTTTAATCGTTGCCGTTGCGGCACGTTTGTGTGGTAGCACGGACGGTCATAAAAAGTGAATCTTTAATAATTCAATGCAGGAAAACAATTGTCTGTTTCGGAACGTGCTCGCCATTTAAGAGAAGTGTTTAAATGACTTTCCTCGTGGCTTGGCAAAAGAACTTGGGAATAAGTTTGTACCAATTGAGTTTACATGCTTCCTTCTATCTCTCATTCGCCAACGAAAACACAAATAGTAAATAAAAACAACCAAGACCTAGTTGAAATCGAATACATAGTTTTATTGCAATTATTCAGTGTATTATTTGGTACAGTCGGCATATATTAAAGATAATAATTAATGATATTAAAAGGTGCCAATTTATTTCTTCGACCGGCCTTAAAGATTGTTTTAATCATGTAATTGTAAACTAAATCAAATACAAGGTCAGATATTTTTATATTAAAATTACAAGTTTATGTGTTTGAGCTTAGGCGTGTCAATAGTTAATTAAATTAATTTATAAATATCACCTTTAGGTGGGGATATAGGGAATGCGTGAAAAGGAGTGTTTTTGCTGTTTTATAGATTTTTTTATAAAAAACTCTTTTGTTTAAGATATCGCTTCAGTAGAAACATTTAGTTTTATTTTATTCACATGGTGATATCAACAGTTCTTGAATATCTTTCAAGGATGTCCTAGAATTTAATGACAACTATTTATCTTATGTTAAAAAGTTCATCTAATGCCGCTTTGCTGACATATATTCAAGAACTGTTATCATCATGAGAAAAAAAATTAAACCATATGTTAGTAACGAAGCAATAATTTAAAATTTGGTCCAAAAAACGTGTTGCTATAAAAACTGCAAAAACACTGACTGCCCTTTTCTCGCATTTCCTTCACCCCTACCTCAAGTACAGCATGGGGACTTTGGTATAAAAAAATGTATTCAATTTTTTATACTAAAGTAAAGTATACACAATTAAAAGTTTTAGATGGATAATTTGTACAAACTATGATTTATTTACGCGCACAAGAACTTTTGCTGTCTAAAACAAATAAAATATATTTTAAAACTCTAAAAATACATTTACATATATAAACAAAAATAAAAATTAGATAGGTAACTTTAGGTTACGTGAATTTATGTGAAGTACTTAGGGTTAGTAGAATACTTGGATGAAATTCAATATACTTTTTTTTTTACGAAGCGTCTCCCTATCATGAAATACTTTAAGTTGAACTTAAATTTCAAACGCTTTGTTTTTATATAAATTGTTAGCACTAGGTCTTACTACCCGCTCGTGTTAAACACCTGTTCTGTTTATTGTCTCACACCTCTTCTTGTGCAGTTCCAGCTTTAAAAAATGGTCGTAATAGTTTTTTGCTCGATGTATACTTTCAAGCATGGATGGAACCAAGTTTAAACTAAAATGGTAGCTGGTTTTCGGGAAGGTAGTTTGGACTGGACAAACTAAATGTTTATGGATAAATTATTCTAGATTCGACTTTAAAATGTTTTGACCTGCACTGAAAAATAATTGTCATAAAATTTATTCGAAACTCAATCTTTCCTTTCTCTAGTGTAATTTTTCTGTTGGATGCATTTACATTTATATAATTGTAGGTTAAACCTATGCGTTAATATATAGATTTATGATTATATTGATCTTATTTTCAGCCTCTTCAGAACAAGAAATATGGATCTATAAATATAATGAAAAATATAAAATAATCATGTAAAAAATATGTGTTTACAAGCTTTGTTTAATCCCATTCAGACTATTTAATTTGATTACCTATTTTTTAAAATACTTATTTTGGTTCAAATGTTTTGGTGATACCTGGTTAATAGTATTTTATAATATACTATATATTTTTTAAGTAAGTATATCCAAGTTTTTAATTCGTTTTGAACAAATAACATTATCTAATGATATATTAATTCTAAAAAATCATAATTTTAACCTTTTATTTTATTGTCACGTCTCTTTTATAAATTATACAAATCATCGTGAGTAGTATTTCTAAATGCCTTTGTTTGGATGGATTTTTCAAAGTTTTTTCAATTTTTTAAAACTTAGCTTTCAAATAAATTATTTCTATCTCAACCTTTTATTATAATGTTAGATATATTTTGTGGCACTAACATAATTTAAAAGTAAAGCTCAATATTTTATTTTTCATAATGTTCATATATGATTTGGTAAGATGTAATAAATGAAAAAATGTATATCTTATTTGTTTTGTCAATATTTTGTGCTACACTTTGGTTATTTCAAAGCATTTTTTTTAAATGTTGTATAGTATTGAACCATTTAATAAGGAGCCCCTTCAAAAAAATATATATATATATATAATTGATGCCCTATTAAAATTCTATATGTATAAATAGTTGGTCCAAAATACTATAAAATGAAATATTAATATATTTGTACTAGTTATGAAAATCTATCAATATTGTTTAAAAAAAATCTGTATTAGGTGTTATACCCAAATTAAAAGAATAACACTTTTCATTAGTTTAACAACTATGTAGTTAATGGTGCTAAAATCTTTTTATGAAGAAGAACGAAGACAATTTTTGTATCGCAATAAAAGGTCAATTTTTTTTACTCTTTTACCCCATCATTATGGGATTAAGAGGTGATTAAAGGAGGTGGTTAAAGACGTGGTTGGTTAGGTTCTAATTTGTTATAAGGGTTACATACAGGCTCCCTCTCTTTACTTTGTCATTTATATATAACAAAGGGAAAAACAAAAAATTAATCTTTACATACTGTATAATTAAATATTTAATATTATGAGGTTTGATTTTGGAACTTGCACTACTGCGTAATATGTATGAATGATTCTTTAACAACTTTTAAATGTCAAGATATGATTAAAAGCTAAAGGAATTAGTTGAAAACTTTGAGATTAATATAAAAAATGCATTATAATTTGAGTAAAAATTAAAAATAAGTTTCTATAAAATATATATTAAAGTTGATCATGTTTTAATTCAATAACTATTTATTCTCGAATATTCGATTTAAAAGTCTTAGTTTATAGGATTACAAGATTCTGTGACCTGTATTTAATCAGAAGTAGATTTAAGTATTTATATTCACACACTGCCTGTATTTCACACCATTAAATATATCTTCTGGGAAATGAAGAGGAAGTGGAACTAGAGAATACGGAATAAACCTTCCTGTTTTCCTTTTTTTTTTTCTATTCGCCTGGGTTTTATTCCGAACATTCATTAATTCTTAAAGGTGCACACAGAATCGGGTTTCTACGTGATTGTGTGTATTTTACAGTGTTTTTGTCCATTATTGGAAATTTGTCCTCCATCTTAGATGGCATCGTAAAGGTAATCTTCAACGACGACCCTTATACTGTATGGTATATTAAGCAGTTTACCATTAATCTACATCAAATATTAATAGAAATTGAACAGAGAAAGATCGTATGGTCATTATGCTTGGGACATTGATTGCTTAGCTTCCTTAGATATTTAATAAATAAAACGTTTCATCACACAGATGAACATCTGCATATTTTCTTTTAATAATTACAATTACTCAATTTATTCATAAGCATCACAAATTGATACGTGATGGTTGTTCACAGAATCAGTCCTGATAGGGAAATAAAAATTATATCAAGAGAAAAATGATAACCAGAACTCGGGAATCAAAAACGAAACGTTTGCTTGATAAAGTGAAAAATCACTTTAGAACTGAACCAAAAAATGAAGGGATTACGGGTATAGTACTTTCGTTCAAAGACATAAGTTCCTAATTTGATTCCCGTGCCCAGCTTGTCATTTTTCACGTTATTCAATACATTATCTTATAATTTGATTGAATGAAAGAAAATATATTTAACTTTTATTGGCTTTAGTAAAACTTAATACTGTGAGTTTCATAATATGTTTTTTATACAACTCTAATAATATTTATGTTTCTATGATTTTATATCAAGAATTTCAAACTAAATTAAAATCTTGGTTTTGTGTCGGTTTGCAATTTAGAAAAAAAGTGTCAATGCAACGAATAATACGTAGACCCATAGTAATGCAGGCAACTATTGACATCATCCCAAAGACTTTGTTAAATGTGTTTGATAGAACATAGCATAGTTTACACTATATATTAAATATTCTATAAGTCTTTGATAACAAAACCTCCCATTTTTTGATAGTTTTACATTTTACTCAGATATATTTATTAAAGGTATATGTTTATTCAAATTGTGACGCAATTCGAGCCAGTAGGCAGCGGTGTGAAAGTTAAGCTCATTTAGTTTAGTTTACCAGTGATGGTGTAGGGTATTGAGTTTAAATTAGGCTTGCTGAGAGTTTTTTATCCAAAACTACTTACCAATTTTTTTTTAGAAGAAGAGTGGTACATTTAAACAAAATTCTAGCTTTTTCATCCGTAGCATTAAATACTCATGCGTGTAGACCATACATTGAGATGAAATGAATAAAAGATGATACTAAGAGATATTGCTAAGTCAATCGTTTTTGGACGCTTGGGATGACCTGGCGGTCTAGGGTTAAGGTATCGGACTTCTGTGCTGAGGGTCCGGGGTTCATTCCTCGGCCTCGGCACAGATTTATCTGATTGCCAAACCCTTCCTTTACCTCTGACAAGACGTGTATCAATCACAACTTATGAATGAGAGAAATGACAGGCCTCCACCGTGGTTCGTATCCCACGTTAAACTGTAGGTCCTCCATTTAATCTAACAATCACCCTAACATTACACATTAGTGTGAGTGCGTACAACCCGAACGGTTAGTAAGACGCGGTGCTAATAATAATAATAATAATAATAATAATAATAATAATTGGATGCCTGGGATGAAGCTTTACATTCTCTCAATATAAACCCTGCTCGCCAGTATATTCCACACATCGTTATGTGTACCTTTACCATAGTTATCCACATACGCTTTCATTTCCCTAACGTAGAAAATATTTCTGTATGATAAAACCAGCGTTGTTTAATGATGTCTTAAATTTCACCCCATCCCTTTTTAACCCCTCAAACCCTTACCAGAAGGTGAGGTTCATTACAGGAACCTTTATGCGCACCCCCTTCTCAGTTACGTATGCGTTATGCAATAATGACGACAAACCGCAAATATTCCCACATCATACGGAGGGGGGGGTATCCTCTCCCCTATTACTCTCCTGGTTTGGGGAAGATTGAGTTCTGATATGGAGGTTCTACATGGAAAGTGTTTGTATTATTAAAAACATATTCGGAATCAAAATGTAACGTGCGCATTAGATTTCAATTTGAGAGTGGTCGGTGACCTGGTGGTCTAGGGGTAAGGTGTCAAACTTCTGTGCTAGGGGTCCGGGGTTCAATCCTCGGTTCCGGCACAGATTTATCTGATTGCCAAACCCTTCCTTCACCTCTGACAAGACGTGTATTAATCACAACTTGTGAATGTGAGGAATGTCAGGCCTCCACCGTGGTTCGGATTCCACGTTAAACTGTAGGTCCTCCATTTCATCTCACAATCACCCTACCATTACACATTAGCGTAAGTGCGTATAACCCGGACGGGTAGTAAGACGCGGTGCTAATAATAATAATAATAATAATTTGAGAGTGTATTTAGCTGCGTTTAAGCGGAACAATTTAATATTAAACGATTTTCAATGCATACATGAGAGATTTAAAGTTCTTAATCGGTTTATTATAAAGCCTTTGCTGTAAACACAAAATAAAACACTATGCTATTACTTTTCGTATTATTAAAAAAAAAAAAGGAAAAAATAAATAAGGTAAATACAAACTACGTTTCAAATTAGGTAGGGTGGTTGACATTAATGTAAAAAAGGTGGCCCTCCTTAATTTGAAAAAAAAAAAATTCTTTATATTGGTAGAAGGCGTTTAGAAGTGTTTGGAGAAGATGTGTTATCAGGTAGATTGCTACCTCATGAGTTCACAACGTGTGGTCTACCTTATGTTAACCCGCTGATAAGCAAACGGTGCATGTTACGGAATAGTAATGAGTCGACAATGAGAAGTCTCCATCATATTTTACCTTCCTCCTGCATAACTGACTAGATAAGCCTTCCTACCAATTTACAAATAGTTGGGTTGGTGTCACCATTTGAAGGAATAATGATATGACCCACTTCGGTAGTCAGATGGTCTAAAGCGCTAATTTTTCAGTAGACTAGACTGCCTATGACGGGTAGATAGACTTTCGAATCTCTCTCGGCTGTACCGAGGGTGGTTTTTCCAAAAGGGTTTTTCACTCTCTCCATGGAAATGCGGGTACGCTTAATCTAAATATAACCTACCTCATCCTTAAAACCATTAGCGTACCTAGTGCATAAGCGTGAGAGTATAATCCCAACGGGTAGTAAGATTCGGTGCTAAAATACGATAAAGAATGCTATGTAACGACACACATACTTTTAATGTGTTCGTACTGCTAGCTAACGGTATATTCGTGTTTTAACTTATTTAGGAGCATTTGTGAGCAAAGGAAGCTTTAAAGAAATGCACCATTCTTTGCCTTGGAGGAAATTGTAAATTCGCATTGATAATCTAATATTTTTTTCAATATAACATTAAATAAATCAATGGTCGAACTCAAGAAAAGTTGAGAAAATATAATATTATAAATTAATATAAGCACATCGCTAGAGATAGCCAAGAAACACAGTTTTTGTAATTTAAAACGATTAAGGTAACAGCTGTCAGAAGAATTCACCCAAGGTTTTAATCCATCTTAGAAAAGTATTTTAACTATTTGTAATTAGATGGTAAACCATGAGAATAGTATCACATATCTAGTAGATAATTATAGGACGTTAAAGTTTTTATTTCTCACTGTCCAGGTCAATTCAGGATAGAAAGTGATGCTCTTTATTCAAGTTAGACAATTTACATAAGGTTGGTTCCAAACCCTTCGACATTTATACAAAGGGCGAAGAGCAACAAGCTTAATGTAATGGTTAGCACTCGCAACTCTTGTGAGGCTGGATTTCATTCCTGACCAGATGCAATGAAGGTATTTCACCAAGCCAAGATTGTCCGTACTCCTTCGATTAAAATTTTAGTAAAGTGATGAAAATTAACCTTTCTAAACGTTTATGCTTATTCGTAAATTTTGAAAACTGACACATGGAGATGTCAATCAAGCCTATAGTCCTTTGCCTAGCATGCCAATTCTCTACCACTGAGTTATCCAGGGTTCGTTCTATGCTCACGGTCATTCTTTACTCGTACATTAAGGCAGCGTCTGTGATAGACGTGTGGAGATCATCGGCTACTTAAGGACCGGCTACACGGAGCCGCACCGCACCGCATTTTTCCTGTGGAATGCGATCCATGTTTCTAAATGCAAGTAGCTACACGAGTCCGCACCGCACCGCACCGGTGCGGACGAATCATCGAGAGAGCATTGCTGCGCACTTTTCCGGTGCGGTGCGGAGCGTGTAGCCACCTACCACCGGAAATAAATGTTCGGGAGCTTTGTTTTCATGGTAAAACTAGGCATTTCTTTCACAGCCGTTGTACGTGTGATGCTGTAGTAATTGTTTCCAAAATTACATACAAGATAAACAATATTATTTACAACTTATTGCACAACAAACATTCTTCTTCTTAATTATGGGGAGAATATCCTAGATGTTGAGTCACTGTTTTGTGCAGCAGAGGAAGCCCCAACCCATCTAAGAAGTCAAATAATAACGGTCGGTCGGGTGTTCGACACCAGCTAATGTTATAGCATCAAATATAGGTCAGGGGCATGGACTGCTGAGAAGAGACACATTGACGGAATGAGTAACTTTTCCCGAACTCTTTTAGTTGGTTTTAAATTCTGCTTCACTTTATACACTAGTGGCGTATTTAATCTATTTCAATAAGCCAGATTAAACGAACCCCACAATTATTTGCCACTACCCAGTCATACTACCAAGCCCATTCTGACACAAGAGGACCATGATACGGTGTAGTGACATAATTTTGTTAGCATTTTTACATCTTCAGGTCAACAAATTTATATTGAAGTCCTCATTTGTCCATAAAGTAGGTCAATATTGGGTATGAAAAGCATATACACTTTTCGTGTTAAATCAAAATCCTACAAGAAATTATAAAATACGTGTCTCGCTTAATAAAAGGTGTATTATATTATACATCTTGAATAGCAAATATTTTGTTTGCATTTTATTTCTTTGGTATATTATTATTATTATTATTATTATTATTATTATTATTATTATTATTATATCACCACGTCTTACTAACCGTTCAGGTTATATGCTTAAGTACTAATTACGCTAATGGGTTAGGAATTGGGAAAGTTGAATTTAGAGGAGGTGAACCCGCATTCATGTGGAGGGAGAGTGGAAAACCATTTAGGAAAGACCATCCCCAGTTCATCCGAGCAAGATTCGAACCTCAATCTCCCCGTACTCGGCAGTCTAGCTCAACACGAAACTAGCTCGTTAGTTAACTACGCCACCGAGGCTGGTCCTTCATTGACTTAAATAAAGAGGAATACAATAGGACATAAACTTTATCCGTCAGGGCTATTAACACGAATTGTCTTAAGTGGCATAGGTGTTGGGAGAGTACGAGTTCTATCCCAACCAACAATATTAGAAAATAATTTTCCAGTAGGTAGGTGCAGTTCACTAATATTCACTCTTTTTTATACATTTTTGGTTAGATAATGCGAGTCGCTGGCAAGTGAAAACGTAAACCACAAAAGATTTAGTATTACCGTGACTTAAATTAAATTAAATCAATTTAAATTAACGGTTGCTGTTAATACAATCATTGCAAATATTCCAAATACATTCAAATGGGGTTTAGCTAGGGGCGTGTTGTCATTTGTCAATTTAACAGTAGGCCTACCCATAGGGACAGACGCGGAGGGAGATCATTGGTATTCCGATATACATATTTTCTTGAGTTATTCAAATTGTAACAATCACCAAATGGGAGAGAAGAATATATATTTCTCTTAACATAAAACTAATTGTTAAAACAAAACATAGGTTTACTATTTTACCCCGTTTTGTCATGCTCCAGGACTTTTGTTTAAGCCAATTCCACTTTTCCCTTCATATATGAATAGTATATATTTACATATATATGGAAAATGTAAACTTAAAAATATAGATGCAGTGTAAATATTTTTATCGAGATTAAAATCCTATACACCCTGTCAGCATTAAAATGCTATTTGAATGGAATATGACTGTACTTATCACTCAGTGTAGAAAGCTACTACAGGCAGGGATTGTTTGAAAGGTAAAGGTAGGCAATAAATAGCGATGGTTAAATATAATGGTATCACCTTGGTAAGCGAGAAATTGTCGCGCACACGCTCTAAAGCAATATTTAATTATAGAATCCTCAATTACAAAATATGGTTCACTCCAAGATAAGGACAAAATATTCCAACAGGGCTCATTTTCCTTAACAACCCTACAATTTCAGTTTAATTGATAAGAAAAAAAAATTGGTGGAAATGTGAAATTATATTATTTTTTAGCGAATTTTTAAGCATATCTGTGGAGCTGTGAGACTAGGCTTGATGAAAAAGGGCTATAGATTTAACTTTCGTCTAACAAATACAATAATTTCTTGATAGGTTCACAACGGACAATTTTAAGAAATTTGAGAAATTAGCAATCTTTACCGCTAAATAGGAAGTTACATAGTTTTCTTACCTCTTTTTCTTATTGACATGAAAAAATGTGGTTGTTGCTGAAGCGCGAAAGGAAATATGAGCTTAGAAAGTATATAGTAGTTCAGAAAACGACACATACCATTGTATTTTAGCCGTGTGTTGCCTAATAGCGATTGATACTTCCTCGCTGACTGAGGTGGCCGTCTTTAACCTGTGTTAGTTCGAATCGAATCAAACCATGCACGCTAAAAAATGAAGCTATTTAGGGCTAGGGGTCACTGCTGTCCTTACTCACAGATTCAGGCTAAATACATTACTGCCTTTAAACTATAACCAAAGAATTACCTTGAGCTGGGAATGATTCCTGGATAGTTAACTGGCGAAGCATTAATACGCTAATTCAATTTCCGCAACCTGTTTTCATTTTAAAATATATATTAATTTAACTAAAAGATTTACCAGAGAGCCTGGCATATATCTATCTATCCATCTATTGTATATTGGTTTTATTATTTCATCATTACTGTAGACGAATTCAAGTTAATGCTATGTCTAGTTACATATAAATCTCGCTTCTGGGCTCCCTTGATCGGGCCGATATGGCACGAACTCTTGAGGGTTCGAATAAATCACCTTAGATAAGATAGCAGCCATTTGACAAACTAGACCAGAAGGCACTCAAATTACAAAGTTGTCTATATAACGAATTTGGAAAATCACATCCCAAATATGAACCAAGAGTTCGAGTAATTCTAACCATTTCAGTCCGCGTAATGGCTCAACGTAAACTGCATCGCCTTATGCGGCTGTATTATCCAAGCGTACCATTAGTCATTGGACCAATGAGCTAGAATCCTCCCCTCCTTCCGGAACTGTCTGTCTGTCGCTCTCGCACGCACATATACGCACCTGAACAGACGTAACATTAATGGGAGCCGTTTGTCTGACCTCTCAACCCCCCCCCCCCGGTACTCCCTCTTTCCCGCAACAGGCCATCCTGGACCGCCCCGTGTGGCAGTAGGAACTCCAGAGCAGAGACCCCACGCCGCGCACATAACATAGAGCGGGTGACTGGGGCCATTGATGCTGGCAATTTGTACCTCCACTCCCTAGCGGCACTCTGGCAACAATTACCACCCGCCCTACTCGTCTCTCCGTCCATCCCCCGCTTTATCAATTGTGCTCGGGCTGGCTATTATTAGAGCAAAGGGGGGCAATGATCTATCGAACCTGTCTATATGGCATTCAAATAGTCGTGTGTTCTCAATGCGCAGAGGTGTTGACTCCGGAACGTCGCTATATAGCAAGGACATCGTACGAAGAATGGTATCTGACAGTTACAAACGTTATCGAAACTACTTTCATTTTAGTCTCACGTCAATTCGTGTGATATGTCAATGTATCGTATGTATTGATCCATTGATAAATCATATCATTACCAATAAAATAATGATATTGTTAACTCTTTACTATGTTTAATACAAAACAATAGTTTGTATCCTTTAAAAACACTCCTCCTACCACCATATTCCTAATAAGAAACATGTCATCGAACAACAGGGCGGGTTTTTCTGGTGAAGAATATAGTCTTATACAGAATAATTTGATAAGACTGTTTCCTTTAATATAAATTACGAGGAAGTGGCTGAACAGATTGTAACAAACGGCAGCTCATTTTTTAAGGTTAAGGGTTCAGGATGTCGCCAAATATAGTCGTTTCCAACGAAAACCCTATTTTCCCAGCGAACTTTCAACTTTTAATTCTTTGTTTACATCGTCATGGAAACGCCGATTTGTGTATGGTTTAATAGCAGTAAATAAAATATTTCTCCTTGGCTAAAAATAATTCGATTAGTACTTGGGTGGCTTATTTTAACAAATAAATAGAGGGCTAGGCGAGAGGTCATCTTACCTCTCCTCGTGGCATGAAGGGGGAAAAACAAAGGTTTTGATTCAAATTAAACACTGAAAGCTAAAAATTATATGTAAAAATTAAAGCTGACTTTTTAATATAAATAAGAGTGCGTGCTAGGGATTTTAGAGGTAACATACCTGCATTTATTTATAATAAGAGTGGAAAAACCATTAAGTAAAACCTACCCTAATTATACCTGACTGGGGTTCGAGCCCTTATATTCCCGTATTGAGCAGGCCAGTCTAAAATTAAAGAAACACCTTAGACTATTTGGCCACTGAAGCGGGTAACTTCTGGGACTGGTTGAAGATTAATATAAGTTCCCATTTCAAAAAGTATATAAATAGATTAATTATTTATCGAATACAAATAACAAACATAGCTATATAGAAAAAAAGAGATTTAAAGAAGTATTTACTGTTAACATAATTATTTTATTATTAAATATAGCTCTAAGTTTAAATTAATTTTATGGTAAGACATAGAAAGTCAAGGAGGAACATTTCTCTTAGTTCTAAATAATTTCCCCGATACGTGTCTGTTCTTTGTGCTCAGTCCCTATTTTTTTAATCAAAATTATAAAAATTTATTGGATTAGTTAATATTGTATTAAGATAAAAAAAATACTATTTTATTTATATACCATAGTAGTATTCTTCACAAATTAAGTTGAAATGTATTGATCACTGCTTTTGTTTTAAATTCAACCCAATCTTATACTATGTTTTAAATATTTTATAATAATTTAAGCCTTTTATATTTTTAAAATACGGATGGGGGTGGGGGCTTGTATTTTTATCTAGTATAGTTGATTCTTTCATTAGTTAAAAAGTCATTACAACACGTACATAAAGAAAACAAACATAAAACAACATTGGCACTCACATGGACACGTTAAATCATTAGTCTTTTACAAATTCTAGCTTCTAGAAAAAAAAAATCTAGAAATAGTTTGCTAAATATTGTGTTGGTCGCATTTCGCATGCCCTTCAACTGTCAAAATAGCGCTCTGCTATGAAGCTACAATATATTAATTAAATATTCATACATATAATATATGTAATTTAAAAAATATACTTTATAAATATACATATAAGTATACATATATGTATATTTATATTAATAAATATAAATTATTGGACTAACACTCAAGTCTCACTCCCCACAAACCACCCATTCCAATCCCTACTGCTCGGGGTCCATTCCAACCATATAAGTCCCTACGGTGCCGCGGTAGTGTTGTAGTTATGGTTGGCTACCGGGCACCCAAATAAAACGAGGGACGTTATATTACTAAGAATAATAATATTTAATCTTTACCTGCTATTCTAACATTGAGGTGAAAGCCTATAAAGAATAAGCGACGTATCGTTAAATAATGTGAAGTATTTCTTTTGAAGTATTGAAACTAATTTCCTCTAAGCAGTTTAAGAATATCTATTTAAGCCACTAGTAATATTAAAATACGTAAATTAGTTTAACAATCAGAGTATAAATACGTGGCATTGTGACAAAAAGAAATAGTCCTAGTTGTGTATAACCACATCCTCTTCCTAATGAAAGATGATTTTATTAAAACCCCGTGAAGTAACTAAAATATCCCACAGTAACAATTTACTCAACAGATTATTTCCATGCGTAGAAATCTACTGGAAACTTTGCTCGAACGAAATTAAACGTCAAGTTTATTCTATGTTTCCATTAAAACCAACGTCTCACTACATAAGCGGAGCCAACAAACTGAAGACTGCACATAGACTACACCTGTTATAATTCAATTGCAAACCCTCCCTCCCTCCCGCCATTTTGTGCAAACTCCACATCCTCTGGACGTACACTACGTATAATGGTGTGGGCCTTCTTATTTACACAAATCCCTTCCGCGAGGATAAATTATCCAAGTGGACAATTAACTTAAACAATTAAACTCACTTGTCCATATAAAAGAGGGAGGGAGGGGGGAGAAGTTGGGTTGGGAAATAAGGGTTGAGATACTGGGGTTTTCGTTTGGGGCGGTAAGGGTAGGTAGGAGGACAGAATTAATAATGTAGAAGAGCTTGTATGAGGTTTACCGCGGTAATCCTTGGTTTCGGCTGTGAAAGTCCTTTTGCCGTATACCTCCTATCCCATCCTAACGGACCCTGCAGGATATTTTGGGGGGGCACCATTTGTCAGTTTGGACATTCAGGGTCAAAGCTCTTACAATAATTCCGAAGTGGGCTTATTAGTGTGGAGAGAATAGCTAAAGATAAAGTCGTAAAACGCGTTTCTACGTTAAGATTTATTTTAGTTTTTAGCATTTTTTTTCAATTTGAAAAACATGTAAAACGTTAATGATATACACTGTCTCGCTCATTTTTGGCCGGGTTTAATCAAATTGTAAGTTTGTAATATTGCATATTTAATTAAACTTAGTACATATATAGAGTTCCAAGTATATTAATTTATTTTATTTTTAAATATATAAAACATTTTGGTAACCTTAATATTATTTTTCATTTTCATCAATTTAACCATCTTTATTGATCTAAATAAGTACTTTTTTTTAAGATGGTCATAATATTGTAACATAAAAACATATATACCACAGGAAAGGATATTCCTTGCTTCAAATTGACAAAATAATCTGTAATTCTATTTTTACCAACCTAGTTTTTAATATATTTAAAAAATCTAATCAAAAATCTAATATTCCAGCTTTGAGGTGCACATATTTCAGAGCTCTGCATGTGGTAGATATCACGCAATGCTCATGACAAACACTCTCTTCATTTTATTAGTATAAATTCAATACTCGCTTGATTGGTACAAATCCCCAATAACGATATGCTTTATAATAACGTCTAAAATAACTTATTTTAAACCTCACACTGACTAAATACTTTATCCTTGTTCTATATATAACAAAAAATAAACACGTCTTTCTTTTTATAGGCAGAAAAAATTTGCAGAGCTTTTATCTATATTAAAATAGCGATAAAATATGACATACAATATATATATATAAGGAAAATAAGTGCATAACTACTATAGTTTAAATGGCTCCTATTTTCATCAGTATTTTTAAGATTATTCCAATGTAAATGTTCATATTAATAGCTCCCTAAGTTCACTTTAAAAAACTACAATGATTTTAGAGTACTTTCCCATCAAAGAGCCAAAAAAGATTTGAATAAGTGATGTTTCCCCCTTGGTCAATGTAACGAAAAGTGGTCGGTAGTTATGGTATTAAGTGCAATCATTTATATACTACATTTATCCACTATAAATTATTGCAGTTAGACATTTATACAATTATTTATAGAATATTATTCATTTTTTTTTACCAATGCTCAAAATACCAAGATTATAATCGACTTTATCTAAGGGTTTTGTTTAATGATGGTAGTTTTATCGGACGTGTATCTATACTAATGTATAGGTTTTCAAGCCATAGTCCCATTTTCATAGGTATGGTATTTTATAAAATAGTATCTTATTTTTTGGCGATAAAATTGATAATATTTTACTATATTATCGATGATATTTTATAAAAGTTGAAGCAAATGGAGTATGCAAGGATAGGGAAGTGTGAAGAAAGTTAATTAGAATGGACAAAGTACGTAATTGTTTTAGTAACTTTTTAATCTGTCAAAAAAAGGCTTTACCTATGAAAACTGGATTGTAGTTATAGTTATAGAGAATACCCTCGTATATTATAAAATGAATATCTCGTTGGTCCAATACGAGAATAGACCGTTAGACCATAATACCACTGATGTGGATTTATAATTGTAATAATAGATGTGTATTTAATCAAATTGATTAATAAAAAATGCTTTATCTATTAACACCATGTAATACTACCCATTCGGATTATACACCTATGTAATAATGACACAAATGTGTTAACGATTAGTAAGGTTGAATTGAGATAAAGTGTACTCACATTTGCGTAGAGGGAGAATGGAAAACCAATTAGGAAAAACCACCCTCAGTACACACGAACAGGATCGAGCCTCGCTCTCTCAGTATTTGGCAGTCTAGTATATTGTGAGAGTAGCACCTTGAACCATGTGGCCATCGAAGTGGGTTTTACATTTATTAATCTGGTAAATGTATGTTTTGGATTTAAAAAATACTAAGCTTTTGGAAAATACATATTGAATTCAGATATAGGAAAAAAAAACTTAACACAAATGATACTAAAACTATTTTCTCAATGTATATTCTTATATTTAAATAAAATCTACCTGTATACAGTGATAAACTCAAACAGCCGTTAGGTCTATTTGGACATAATACCACTTTATACCTTTATACTCTAGTGGATTGAAACACAAAAATATCTGCATGTGATGCTTTCCCTTGGGTCTCGAGTACCTGTTAATGACGTTTTTGTTCAAAGCTAAAATTAGTTCACGAACATTATTGTTGTTTGGTTGCTTTTTAGAATTACATGAAGGGTCAGAGAAAATATTTAAAAAAAACAACACACACACACACACACACACACACACACACACACACACACACACACACACACACACACACACACACACACAAAGCTAGTGCACCGTCAGTACTGACACCGACACATATTTTCTAATCCAATTAGTGTTTTATGAAATAATCATTAACCTTACCAAAAATATAATCTCCTGTACTGTGTGTTTTTAACGATAAACAAAACAAAAAATTATTATGAGCTTCGTTTTCGTAAATGTATCTTACATATTATGATAAAAGTTGACACAAGTCATCTACGTCTGTGCTTTTTTTCCAATTGTAAAGCAAAATAACTACTACCACGCACACGTGTGATTAATTGCTTCTCTAAATTAGATGACAAATATGTTATGCGAAGCTGAATTGTATCATTCGACAAAGAAATCTTGTTTATTGATGCTCGCCCTGCCTTTTCCTCAAGCATAGTATTCATCATCAATTTAGCCGCTGGCTTTACAAGTGTTTCAGTGAAGGTATGCCTTTGACCAGTTTTTGCCACAAGTAAAGCCACTTTGAATTATGCCTCTGTAATTTTAATTTATTCCTTAACCATAGCAACAGAAGTCATTAATTTCTGTGATGACAGAATCACTTTACGTTTGTTTATAAAATATTCAACAGGTTTATAGGCTAAATCTGCATGTCTTGTTGAAAATACCAAGAGTCATCGCGCCGTTAGACAAAGTGTCGTAGCACACAACACAAAGAGGGTTAGGTGCAAGTTCATCACGGTCCAATAAAATCCCATTTTCAGATAATCTTTATCATATTTCCTGTTTACACATTTCTTTTATTTTTTGGCGATAACAAAGCAACTGGCTTGAAAACAATCGTCATTGATTTTAGTTTGAGCAGGCCCATGTGGAGTCGTTTCGATTTAACTTATATTCCGTTTCAATGAACCACTGTTAAGCCACCGATCCTTTCTTAATTTAAATTATAAGTAACACAAAAATAATGTCAATCGTAGGCCTATACAATATTTAGGCAAACCTCACACACACACACACACACACACACAAAACACGTAAGACTGACTAACTAACTGCCGAACGCAAAGGGCTAATCGTTACTGATGTGATTCCCATATACCTGTAGGCTTCTTACTGTATGTGTACATTGTACTGCGCATCCTTCAGCGCATTTGACCTTGATGGCCTGAGCTGCATAGTGGCGGGGTTGGTAAAACTCCCATCTTAATGCGAGAAACCACTGAACACGCCATTTATCTTAAAGTTGCATTACTTGCGTGTTACAAAAACATATTTTCCATAGAAAATTTAGAAAATTTCTCGGAGCACCTAGAACCTTGCCACGGACCACAGTTTGACAACCACTGATTTTAAATGAACCTGAAAGAAGCCAAATTTAAGAAGCGACTGCAGGCGCGTTAACAGTGGTTTTCTTACGTGAAGGCGTTGTTGCAATAAGCGCCAAAATAAATCATTCAATGTTGCTTTCAAAGAAACAGAAATAAAGTAAATTTAAGAAACGTTCTATAGTAAGCGACCTATCACACCAAACAAAATGGTGCTGTCGGTTTATTATTTGCAGCACTAACTCTTGCAACACACACTAAAACTTTTAAGAATGAAACCAATTCTATAAAACAGTGCTTTATAAGCGCACGATGTTTTCCAAAGGAATTCTAACTACCCGTTTCTCTCCGTTATTATTACCTAATCTCAAATTATTTGTCATGCTTTGTATCTGTGCAAAGCAGCCGCAACGTATGTTTACTGCTTATGCCCAGTTTTTTCAACACTGCTTCGCTCGCTGATGAGATAACATAATGGTATATACCCTGTTTCCGGAAATAAAAGTGTACGACAGAAGAAGACCCATTTCGATTCGATGGGTATTTGTTGAGTTTATTGGTAACAAGCACACAGACAGACAAAATTTCTAAAAATGTATTATTTGATCTTCTTCTAGCAAGAAAAATAGAAACTCCACCAAAATTTGAATGTAACAAACATACCTTAGAATTTTATTATATGCATAAATTCGCTAACGTGTTAGGGATGAGGAAGATTGAATTTATAGGAATTGTACCCATATTTTCGTGGAGAAAGATTGGAAAACCATTTAGTAAAAACCACCTTCATCACATCCTATCAGGATTCGAAACCCAATCTCCACTTCATCGTCAATCTAGCTTATTGCGAGAGTGACGCCTTATATTATACGGCCCCCTAAGCCAGTTCCCGAAATAATAATTCTAATAATAATATATTGAAAACATAACACATACATATTTAAATTTTTTAAATTTTAAATTATACCTGGACGTGGGAATCGAACCTGGGACCTTTGGCTAAGTACGTCAATGCTTTAACCANCCCCTCGGGGCAACCCTATGAAAACCCTAGATATCAAGTTTCAGCTCAATCGGTAAAATAGTTTAGGCTCTAGTTGGAGGTACAGACAGACAGACAGACAAACAGACGGAAATTCAAAAACCACTTTTTCGGATTTAGGGAGTCATGAAACGTCAAAATTCATCAAAATCTCGAGTTCGATTTTTTTGACGATCACCATACTTTCTCTACCTGTAAGATAGAGAGAAAGTAAAAATACCAAAATAAACGTGTATACTGAAGCAATATTATTTACATTGTGTTGATTAAAATAAAATTGGGAAATTAGTCTCATTAATTCGCTTTCCCTTCCACCCCACCTTAAAATAGTAATGTTATTTTTAACTTTTTATTAATTTTATTTACATCTTATATTGTGATTATTTTCCTTAAAATAATTTCAACGAATCTATTGCAAAATATATACTTAACAAATAAAGAGCAAGCATTTGGAATATGTAGTAATTCATTAACATTAATATATTAATGTGTGGGAGCTAGTATTATTTTTGCCACAACGTCTCATTAACTTTTCAGGTAAGATGCAGATAATTTAATAACAATTATATATTAGGGGGCCGAAAGGTTGAATTAAAATTAGTGCATCTCCATTTGCGGGGCTAGAGTTGAAACCAATTTGTAAACACCATCCAAAGTACACCATCTATGTTTTTAACACCGATTTTCCGCCATGTCAGTTAAGTCTATTGCGCCAATGACGTTTTGTACTATTAAGGTGACCATAAGCGATCATTCCCGGTATGATGCCGGTATCATGTCGGCTCGACACACCACGTCAAGCCAAGAATGAACAGTTCAACCTGTTTTATTTTTCGTACTGATGACACGCCAAAACTGACTGTGTATGAGCAGCTACAACCCCGGACTGACGGGCGCATGCGCAGTTAGCCCCACAACTTCATCAAAAAGTATTATTATTTTGTATTAAGGACAATAACTCATACAAGTAAACGCCGTTAAAATGATCTTTTCAGAGCGATTATAATCCTACTCCAGTTTACCATTTTGTTTGATTACATTGTAAAAATGCATTGCATTTATTATTTGTAATATTATTATGCTACCTGTATTTCTTACCTTCACATACTTCTCTCTCAGCACTTAAAATATTGCGTCACATATCTCGGTTTTGATCTTTCCGAGGGCTTTCGGAGATTTAGAATGGAAAACTTCAGGTCTTCTAAGGATCTCCCGGTAGAGATAAACCTGAACGTGGCTATCAGTCTTTCTTCTGATGAGACGGCATCGTTCATCGCCGAGTCCTGTTTACATATTAAAGGACCAACTAGAGATAAATATAGCTTTTGAGAATACTCAGATCTCGTACGCAAATAATTTGTATAGTCGTCCTTGGAGTCAAGTTCGAGTTCACGCAAAAGACTTAACGTCGTAAAATTGGTGTCTTTGTTGTAACCAACGTTTTGACCATAAAATACCTCCCATTTTTTCTGCATTTCTTTATCATATTTATTATTTGCCATTAACAGAACAACAGCCAATGCAGAAATTTACTTTTACATTTTTACGATCTCTCATGACAAGTAACATCATTAAATTGTTGCGTCTAGTAGATCTCAGCGTGACACGTGTGTGGACAATTCCTTGCATGCCCAAAAATGAAACACCTTGAATAACACTCCCGCCATCATGCCGGGGACCATCGCGTATGGATACCCTTAGACCACCGAAGCGGGTAACTTATAATGAAAATTATGGCTACCAGTTATCTTTTGACCCGCCTCGGTGGCGTAGTTGGCTAACGCGCTAGTCGTGTTGAGCCCAACTGCCGAGGACGGGGAGATCGAGGTTCGAATCTCTTTTTTCCTAAATGGTTTTTCACCCTCCCTCCACGCAAATGCGGGTTCACTTCCTCTATTCAACCTTCCCAATTCCTAATCCATTAGGGTAATTAGTACTTAAAGCGTATAGCCCGAACGGTTAGTAAGACGCGGTGCTAAATAATAATAATAAAAATAATAATAATAATAATAATAATAATAGTTAACTTTTGAAACCATTAATGGTTCTATTTTTAATGTACATTTTGTGCTTAGATCAAACGATACTTACTTTTGTCAACAGAGATTTAATTCTCTTGCATAATTTTATCTTTATATTCCTTTCATAAGATAAATCGCTTAGATAAATCAAGAAACAATTAAGATTTCTAGAAAATAAAGGACTCTTTATAAATAGCTTAAAAACCGCTACCATATAGTATAATACTTCTTTTACTGATAGTGTTACATATTTTCACCGTTATATAACTTAAAAATGTGGAACATTACTTCACAGGGATTAGTAAACTGATCAATTAATACCATTTTAAAAAGACTATTTATGAAAATTTGGATAAAGTTTTTTTATCAATTATATCTCCTTTAACATCTTTTAGACACTACTTATAAAAACAACGTGATATTCAAACAAACTATTATTTTAACTATCGTAGGGCTATAAACATTAAACTATTAACTAGAAAAAACATTCATTTCAAAATAAATTATTTACACTTAAACTCTATAACATAGAATCGTCCTCAACGATGTAAATCTCTTCAAATATCCCAAATCAATTTCTCATTAATATTTAAAGCCAATAATCGTCAAATGTTTTACAGAGTGTAATTTTATATTATTTAGTGAATGGATGGATAATTAGTGGCTTTACTAAAGCGTTTCTAAAAGAATGGTGTGACAATAGATATTTAGAAAGATCAGAGCAGAGTATTAATCGATTTGAGGTTTAGTTTGGGAATAAAGCACTTAATTACTAATTTAACGTATGTTTCTGTATTTCCCTAATGTTCTAGTAAAAACAATGGACTATCTCCACATGAGACCACATATATCGAGCTTCTCCTCAATTCCTGTTGTATAATTCACATGTCAGGACTAATAATAAATGGGCTACGTGAAAATAATATTCTTTTTGCTGGAATAACGAAGTAATAAAAAGTAATGCCACTAATTTTAAAATTTCAATTTCTACGATACTTATTAATAAACATGTAAAAATTCACTTACTATTTGTATATTAAATTTTATTAGAAGATGATTAATATCGTATATTGCCATAGAAAAAGAACATTGAAGGATATTTTTTTTCTAACACCGAATATTTGGTACAATTTTACCATGCTAAGAAAATATAACTGTATAATTTATTTTGTAATATATTTCCTAAAGTGTTTGGACCAAAATATTTAGTACATTTGTTAGAATTAAGTAAAAGTAAACTATCACAAATAAGCACGAAGGCTAATGAACTATTCTCGTTTTATTTTGTGGTTTGACAGTAACGAGCAAGTCGAAACCAACCCAATTTAACTCTCCCTATGAGAAAATGTGGGTACGCTTGCTCAAAATGTTATTTTCCTTATCCTTTATTTATTATAAATATGATGAATTAATATAGAATTATAAATATTCCCATACAAAGAGGGAAGCGTGAAATACTTTAATTTAAACACAATCTTATCGAGATAATTTTAGAAACATTTTTGATTTTTAATCAAGAGAATATAAACTTTATTAATTTGATAAAAACTTAAAGATATGGATCTTTATAGTATATTTTTTATATGATTTTATATTATTATCTATACAAATATATATTTTCACTAGCATTATTTAAATGCAGAAGTTTTGATTGTTTATTCGGATTTCAGCCTTTATTTAATTTATATGTTTTATTTCTTTGTCAGGAATATTTCGTTCAAGTATTTATTACAGTATTTTAATTAATATATTGCACACAAAATATACTAATTCATCTTTGTCAAATATTGTTCAATCTATATTGTACTACAACAACCTATACTTACTAAATAAAGATTTATGTCCAATTTTTTTTATCAAATTAATAGTATCACAAAGATCTATTTAACCAGAATGTATGTGAACATTATGTGTTAAACTATTGGAGTTCACGATTGTTTGACAAACACAACAAAGTGTATTATATAGTTTTTCTCCCTTTTTTGTTTTATAGCTTGATATCCTCTCTGTATGCTACCGCTAGAAAACATTTTTAATATTCAATGGTGAATCGTCATCCTAAACCAATCATCCCACATGACCCCAATCGTAAACAACTGCAGTTAAAATAATAATGAACTAGATTGTTGCCCTGGTGGAAACACTTACTGAAAAATGGATGTGGGGAGGTTACCTTCTAATTCGTTTCAACATGGCCACAGTGTGACCTCAAAGAGATATGGGGAGGCAGGGGGTTTAAGGGGGGTTTATTTCCAGTCAGAGATAACCAAACTAGTTATTAAATTAGAGGCGAATATGTGGATCATAGATGGCAATTATGCAGTTGATGCAAGTAAACAACTTACGTTGCATCCATCTGTGTGTCCATGTAACGAACATGGTTACATTTAACTTTCCTGCGCTCTGAAGCACTGTTTTGTTGTTGTTAATATTGATTTAAATCACACAACTAAACAGATATTCTTTAGTGTAGAGAATTACTATCGTAAAATAATTTGAAAACAAACCATTATATGGCCACTAGCGCTAGCCTTTGTAACTCAAAGGAAAGGTTACCGTGGTAAATGTTGTTTTTTTTGGTGCGTAGCTTTGTTCAATCAATTACTAGTTGAGGTACTGTGTGCTTCCCGGTAAAAATGTTTTTAGTTTAGTGAGTGTACGTGCAAGGTAACTTTAAAGTCGGTAACTTTTTATGACCTGCTTCAAAGGCCGCATGGTCTAAAGCATCACTCTCGTATTAGACTATACTGCCGATAACAGGGTGATTGGGGCTCTAATCTCGGTCGGGTGTATTGAGGGTGGTTTTCTCATAACATTTTTTGACTATCTCTCCATGAAAATGATGCTACACTTCTTCTAAACTAAACCTTCCTCACCCCTAATTCATTAGTGTAATTGAGGGGGTGGGGGTAAAAACAAGGCCATAGCCAGGAGGGTGTTGAGGATTCAATCCCCGTCCCCGAAATTTTATGAATAATGTAATTATGGCTTTATTTATGGTTCAAACAATATAAAAATTAAGGTAAAAGTACAAATTAGGGGGCTGTGTTACCATAAAAAACACTTAAGAGAGTTTTTAGAGGTGTTTAATATTTATTATTATTATTAGCACCACGTCTTACTACCCGTTCGGGTTATACGCACTTACGCTAATTGTGCAATGGTAGGGTGATTGTGAGATGAAATGGAGGACCTACAGTTTAACGTGGAATCCGAACCACGGTGGAGGCCTGGTACTCCTCACATTCACAAGCTGTGATTAATACACGTCTTGTCAGAGGTGAAGGAAGGGTTTGGCAATCAGATAAATCTGTGCCGGCAACGAGGATTGAACCCCGGACCCCAGCACAGAAGTCTGACACCTTACCCCTAGACCACCAGGTCACCTTTAATATTTAGAATTGTTCCTAGCCTTCGGCAGTTTGAGGGTTATTTTGCAAAAAAAAAAAAAAATCTTCACTTAGCTTTTAGAACTCCAGCCTCCAACAATTGGGGGATGTGCCCACCAACCCCTCCCCTCCCCTCCCTCACCGAAATTATTGACTGGCTACGGCTTTGGGAAAAAACACGATAATCCTTATTTTATATAAAAAAATTGTTAGCACAAATTTCTTGTAGTTTACCTGTTGAATTAAAAGTTTTTTATAGTTAGTCAAGACTTAGAGAATAGCTAATATTTACGAATATTTTATTTATTTATTATAGCCTTATTTACAGATTTTATAGATGTTTAAATAGTGAAAATATCCCATCTTAATCTGTGAAGGCTATCATGTTTTATCCACGACCTCCTGAATTAATACCTATGCGTATAACCAGAACAGGAAGTAAAACACGGTGCTAAAAAAATTCCTTTAATCCCTGCGTTGTCCATGTTCTCTTATGTTCTGGCCCGGTTCAATTTAAAAAAAAATCTAATCGATATTTTAAAGTCCTTGCTCAAAGTTGCACATGTTCGTGTACAGAGGCTACTAATTTTTAAAATTCAGACTTATTCCTACGGTAGATACAGCAAAATGCTCATGACAGACAACAAACTCTTATTGTATTAAGATTGAAGAAATCTACCGCAAGAAGAAGTCTGAAAACACCCTATAAATTCTGTGATTATATTTTAGTTGCTTTAGTTTGTAATAATGGCTAAGTACAGTGTTTTTTTTAATGTTAAATCTTGTTCAAATGTTATCAATATAAAACATGTCATCCAAGCTTTGTATAATAAAATATTTGATTAATGAAACTGTAAAATAGGGTGATTTTATTTGTTTAGGGAGTAGGAGGCTTAACAAATGTTATTTTCACTTTTTATGTTTTGACGTTTAAGTTTAGTCGTAAATAACGAGTTGTACCCAAGTGAAAAATCACGCAAGACAACTTTTTTTTGGTACATTGGATTGGTATTGGTGTCGCACGCAAAGGTACGACCGTCGTCGTACGAATTGAACGCGCACACTGATTGCAACCGCGTCGTTGCGATCGCATCCGTCTTCCACTGGCAACATGAATAACCTATATATTTTAAAGAATTCTCTTTTGATAAGTAGAATACGTCGTCGTCGTAGAACTGAGTGGGTGAATGAAATAGATTTGAATAGGGAAGAATTAGTTGAATTCCATCATAATTAGGAGGACTTGGAAAATGACAGTAAGCGATTTTATAATTATCTACGTATGAAAAAAGAGACATTTGAATGTGTTTTTGATAATGTGAAATTCAACCTGACTAAATTCAGCAACTTTCGCCGGACCATATCACCTGAATAACGATTAGTGGTAACATTGAGGTAGGATACAATTATATAAACCTTTATTTTAATTTTAAGATACTATAATTAACAACAGTATTCACTATGCTATTGTGGAATACTAGATTGATTTACACTGTACAGTCAATTTACGACTTTCTACGAAAATTTACGAGGTTAAATTCTCGGTCCCGGCACAGACTTATCTGATTGTCAAACCCCTACTTCACCTCTAACAAGACGTTTATTAATACAACTTGTGAATGTGTGGAGTGCCAGACCTCCACCGTGGTTCGGATTCCACGTTAAACTGTAGGTCCTCCATTTCATCTAACAATCACCCTACCATTACACATTAGCGTAAGTGCGTACAACACGAACGGGTAGTAAGACGGGGTGCTAATAATAATAATAGTTGATTGATAACTTAGTTTGCTGTAGCAGTGTCGTGTTTAGGCGAGTGTCACTGCTATCACAACTTCCAAAATAGCCAAGACCACCCCTTTGCTGTCTTTTGATACATTTTATCCGCATTTGCATAATCATTACATAAAACAAATATAATAATTAAATAGAACACACGAGTTAAACGAAGGTTTTCCTCTTCTCCCTTCATGCAAATAAATGTAAGTTTCCTCTCGATTCTACATACCCCACCAGTGTAATTGAATGCGGGTACCCCAGATGGGTGGTAAGACTCGGGGAAAATAATACTTAAAAAAACTAGGGTATAAACGCTTGTAGGCTATGATGGAATCACGATGGTCTCAAAAGAAAAAATTGGAGTTCAAACTCTGCAAAAGTTTGGAAACCACTGGCTTGAGTCAAAGTTCCTCCCCAATGTGATGTCAAGCTGGTGATTCATCACCACTGTAGGCCCAAAGTCAAGACTCCCATCTAGACCCCTACGTCACTGGCAATCCAGTCAGTTGCTAACCCGAGGTCTTAAGGCACCTGTCCACAGGTGTTTACAAAATATTATTCATACAAGAACTACACCTTTATACTAAACCATTAATAATTTAGCGCTCCATTCATGTGCTATTGTGCCATTCAGGACCAACTTTATTCACTGATTTTTAACAACTGATTTATGGCCAAGTCTATTATTAACTTGTTTAACTATTTTACAGTTACCAGAAACACAGCCATACTAAATCTTGGTAGATATTTTATGCTCCTAAATTTTTAAAAAATGTTTAGGTGTAGCATTTATACACATATGTGAATATATATTTGGAACATAATGTTCTGTCCACAAAAGGTTTTTCAAAAATAAACTCTAGAAACATACATGTATACATGCACGTTCATCATATAATGCTTTAAAATAGGAAGTTATTTATAAATCTATTCACGTAACGAAACTACAAAGATCAATCATTGGCAGACCATCTTTTTGTGAATCAAAATATATCTAATTAGATTCTCGATCCAAGTATATTTTTCACTATAGGCATATATTTTTTTATAATTTGCTAAGCCCATTTAGGTAATTGAAATTACTAAAGAATGGCACAGCCGATTTTGACAAAATGAACACTCCTTTGAAAGTTAGGGGTTACAGGATGTCTGCCAAAATAGTAGCTTCCAACCAAAACCAATATTTCCTAGTTCATTTTCTGCTGTCTGCTGTGTGAGCTTTAGTTGATTTGTACAAACATTATTTGCTTACATCACCATGGAAACCCTTTTATGTGTATGATTGTGTTTATTTAGATAACAAATTTATATTTAGTTTAAAATAACACCACAACATTTATTACCTAAACGGTATGGTGCAACAAATTAAAATATATGGACACCATTTGTATGTACCAAAATAATTAATTTTGCTTGCATTGTTACTCCTCCTTTGTCTTTATATTCAAATGTTTGCCTCCGGTCAGAAAATGGACGTCATAAGAGTCGGTCCTTTATCCATCTTTTACCAGTATTCTATACTACTTCATGATATTTATCAAATACATGTCACTTGATTAAATCTGTAGTCATTTTTTATTGGAGTCACATTAGAAAAATACGCTATCAAAACATTAATATACATTCTAGCATTCTCTGAAAAATACACTTGTATAGTTAAAAAAATATACAGTGTGTTCCCGTGTTAAACTTTGGGAAGTGGTAGTGGATCAAAAACTAACTCAAAATGTATTTAGAAGATTTGCTCGTTTTAGCATTCTTTTCGTGCAAACAGCAAAAAACTGAATATACAATTAGATAATGTAGTAAAAAACCTCCGTTGTAAATGTACCATCAAAAAAATACCAATACAATTTTAAATTAAAAAAATAGATTTATTAAAAGTGGTAATATATCTAACTTAAATATTAGATAAAATAAAAGCTTCCAATAATGATTGAAAAATATCGACAATATTTTGTATAGTCGCTAGGCTATTATAAACCATACGTTAAAAAAATATTATTTTTTGCACATTTAATTTAGTACTCAACCAAAATTGTTAACGTCATATTATAAAACACAATACTTATGTTTTAAAAAAAAGACTTTTGTGTTAAGGATATATTTACAATGGTTTTATGTTATTTGTACTAATAACCACAACAAAAAGTTTTTGGAAACAAACAAAATATTGATTTTAGATATATGTAATATATATATATATAATATCATATAATAATATACTGTGTATATAAAATTTATGTATAATCAAGATTTTGTCTATTTCCATGAAATTTTAAATCAATATGGCTTGTTTCCATAGAGTTTTGATTGAACGTTTAAGAAAAAACTCAATTTATTTTTGGAAACTTCTGTTACATGGTAGTATCTTGATCATACCAAAATTTAACAATATTTGAAAACAATGATTATAAGATTAAATGTGCTATTTAAACCTTTAAATCGAATATGTATTATAAATGAATGTGACCCTTTTTTAAAGTCCTAATTTTAATAAAACATATATTTAAAATAAAGCTTTATTTATTTAAAAAAATAAAACAAGATTTTTAAAAACCACTTTAAGACCAACTAACTTTAGCTTTTAACATTACAAATCACTATGAATAATTATCACCTTACGCGGGATCCTTCCTTTTTCTTGCTCATCAGCTTATTTAATATCGCTTTCACTCTTTCTTTATAAAAGTAATAGTTATCAAGAGAGGAGAAAAGGGATCGAGGGAGGACTTTTATTTTCTAGTCTTGAGTATTCTTAGAATGGACTAGGGTGACTATTTTCTCACGATATTCTCCACGCGTGCAGCACAGCGTATGTGAGTGTATGTGGGGAAAGGAAGAGAGAGAAGTAATTTTGTTATTTCATTTCCCACGTGCGAGTGGATGAGCTGGAAGTCATAGAGAAAATAGTGAAGTAAAATACCTGAAATATTATATGCCTACTCATGTTATAGATTAATAAATATGCATTGTGCATATTTATGAGTGCACGTGTGTGTGTGTGTGTGTGCGTGTGTGAGACCGATATTATCTTATATTTATTTTCAGGATAATCTTTCTGTTCCAGAAATCTTGGAACTACTGTAGTTAGATAAATTCCGTGACAAAGTACGGTATTATTTTAATCTATTTAATATTTTAGCGTATTACCCATGTATATCACAGCGTGAATACATTAACTTTGAGATATTTGGTTTTTAGCCACGTGGTTTGCCTGTTCAGGGAGGTTGATCGGTCCCTTGGAAAACAATATATAGTAAAGATGTGTATACTAAACAATTTGTAATGTGCTATAGTTTTAATTCACAAATATGCAGGATGTTTATGAAGAAATAATACCACGCTTTTAGGTCGGTGTGGAGGTTGAAATGGGACGATATGATATGAAGAACTCATATCCGGAAGGGATTCCTTCTAACCAAAAATGGCATTGGAGATGCGCAGGGGCAGCTAGGCAACTGAGATACTGTAGTGATACATAATACAGTGACATTAGCATTTATTGTTAAGCGTCACACACGTCGCCAGGAGATAGCAAGTTTACAGTAACTGTTGAAACGGTCGGGCACCGTTGGACACGCATGCTGTTCAGCGCCGCAGTACGTTGCGACGAATGCCTTCAAAGATGGCCGGTGTGGTATTGATATCATCAATTGCACGCCGAATCCTGGAATGGTAAGCTCCTCCTTGGTATCTCTGGGTGTGGCATACACAAGCAATTTGACATGGCCCCGCAGGTATAAGTCAGCTGGAGGAAGGTCAGGTGATCGTGGTGGCCACGCTATGGGTGCGCCCCATCCAATCCACCGTTACGGGAACTGTGTGTCAAGGTGTTGACGCGTCGCAATGGTGAAATGAGCCGGGTCCCTATCGTCTTGGATCCACATCGCCTGACGTGTATCCAATGGCACATCCTCTAAGTACACCAATTACACCCCATGCAGGAAGTGAAGATAACTCTTTGCCATCTAGACGATCAAGGAAGAAATGTGGGCCATTATGCAGCCGCTGATAGCTTCAGACCAGAGATTCCCAGCGAATCTAACTTTATTTCCATTGTGCGTGGTGAGTGGGCTCTCGTCAGCCTATACATTACTGTTGTGGTTGTTGAAGAACACTTTCCTTGAGAAACTGGCTTCATCTATGAAGAAGACCCACAGTAGAAAATTAAAATCTTCAGCATATTGCTGCAGCATTCAATTACAGAGCTCCAGGCGTATCACCAAGTCCGCTGGTATCAATGATTTCACACGCTGTAGGCTGGAGGAGTTGTTCATGATGGACGTTCCAGGCATTAATGTGTCTAACAGCCATTTCGTGTCCAATGGTCTGTGTACTAGTAGATGGGTTAGCCTCTACACGCTCCAATATTGTCTCTTCAAACGTGGATGTCCGCACTTGTCCTCTTGTCTCCGTATCTGGCCTCGTCACTGCGAAGGAGCCAATATCCCGTACTCGTTGTTCATCTCAGAAACATTTACGTTGGGTGTCATCTGTTTGGGTATCGTCTATGATACAACCAGTCAGCTTCTCTGGCATTTATATCGCTTCCCCATATACGAACACCATGTCCGTCTGCCCCGAAAAACTGTACAATGGCATACTCACAGTATTGTAGCAATGGTAAAAAAAAGTTGGTTGCTACATGCCCTGCACCTGAGTATATTTGAAGCCATTTTGCGTAGAAGAAATCCCCTTCGGAGATGAGTGCCTTGCATCAAATATACCTCAGTTTTATCTTCTGTGGTGATGACTGACAGCTCACAGCTGACTTCTGACAGTCAACAGTTAGGTATATACCTAAATTTTGACTGTCCGAAGTGACAATTGGTAAAGACATGGTTTTTGCAGATCATATGGTTCGGCGTAGGGATACATAATTTGGTCTGGTAGCTTTTCAAAGTCGTCAGAAGTCAGCTGTGAGCTGTCAGTCAGCACCACAGAAGCTAAAACTGAGGTATAGTTACATTTACATCCACCTACCTCCCCTAAAAGATTAGTATAATCTGTTCATGAACTTCCTGTATAAAACAGTTGTTTATTCTCATTTTCTATGCTTAAATATATAATTTATTACCTTAAAATTTAATTTCTACCATGCAACAAACTAAATTTCAAATTATTCTTTCACTTATATTAAATAACAATTCGAACAAAATATTTTTACATATTTTTTAATGTTATTTTTAATGTTTATAGTATTTTAATTCTTATATTCCGTAAACATTTTCCAACCCATCAATTATAACTATAAATTCTTTATTTATTCTCATAATTTTAAAAACAGATAAATAGAAAATTTCCAAATATTTTTAATAATACATTATATTAAAGGAAATAAAAGCTAATGACTCGTGCACTCAGTAAGGTTCGAACTACAGACTGTTTGTTAATTAATATTATCTAAGTTATTAGTCCCCTACTTGTTACATGTAGGTTATAACATTCTTCTAAAAACACACGCAAGCCATGATAACAAACTAAATGTTGCATATAAGTACTATATGTGACCATATTCATCCCAACACGGTGACCCAACCTTTCTCCTTCCTGGAATAGCACGTGCATGCGTCTAGCATAAAGGTGACCATCAGCTAGTAGTGTCGGAATAATTCCTTAGCAGCCTCTGCTCATATGTAGTGGAATAAAGTGAGATGGAAATTAAAGTGAGAAAGAGGCTACATTTGGATTGAATTTAAAGTGGGCTAGAGGTCAAGGTGAGATTGACGATAGGAAAAAATAGAAGGTAAACTGGGATTGAAGTTAAAGTGGGTTGGAGTAAATTGAAATGGAAGTTAAAATTGGATAGTTATTAAATGAAGATGTAAGCTAAATCGGGTTGGAAGTTGGATTGAGATCGAAGTTGAATCGGAACTCAAGCTAAAATGGGAGAGTTTAAATTTTGATATAAGTTGAAGTAGGATGTAAATTGAGTTGAGATTGAAGTTATATTGAAATGGAAGTTAAAATGGGCCGGAGTTTAAATTTAGGTGGAAATTAAATTGTGCAAGAGTCTAATTTTGATGCACGTTATAGTAGGGTGAAGTTTAAATTGAGATGGAATTTAAGTGTGATAAATATTAGGTTGAGACGGAAGTTAAAGTGGGGTAGAGGTTAAGGTTGGGATGAAAGTAAAAGAGCTAGGGGTATTGTAGTAGGGTGGAAATTAAAGTATTCCCTTGAACTATCACACAAAAACTTCCCTTTCACTCTACATACACCATACTTAAATAATTCACTTATCAACTTAAATTTGACCTAAACTTAGCCTCCACCCAACTAGAGCTTTCATAACCTTTAAATTTAGTCTCAATTTAATTCCATTTTTTTATAGAATTCTGTCTCATCTTCAAGCTCCACACCACTTAATATTCCACCAAAACTTAATTGTCACCTCATTTTAACCTATATCTCAACTTTACCTCAAAATTACTTTAATTTCCCCTCCGAATTAATCCACCCCTCACCTAAACTTCCATCTTATATTAATTTACAGTCTTGTTATATCCCGAACTAAGCAATGACATCCAACCCACCTTGAGTCGCGATGTATTGATTCATTTCACCCCGATAGTACACATACGAGCTAATTATTATCTATGGAAATTACACACATTATAGAAATGATATTAAGACCCATACTAGAAAATTATTATTTATGGAAATTATACACACTATAGAAATTGTATTAAAACACAAAATATTTAACAAATTTAAATAACATAAAGAAAAGGTATATATTTAACAGAATATTTATTTATTTATTCGGGTGATCATTCAATTTCTTTCTTCTTTTAAAAATGTCACAATTACTTTCAAACTTGATATTCTATGGTGTAAATGCCCTCAAATTAGTGTTTTATAGTATCAACTTGTTTTGTATCATTTGATTGTGGCACGCTTCAGTGGATTAATGATCTACGGCATCACGCTTGTTGGGCTGGCCTGCTGACGACGGGGAGATCAGAGTTCGAATCCTTGTGGTGTCTACTGATGGTGTTTTTCCCTAAATGGTTTTCCACTCTACTTCCATGTTAATACGAGTATATTTTTGTAACGTTAACTTACAGTTAGTTACAATTGGATCCATCCCATTATAATGTTGATACGTAACTATCAAGAATTCATACCACCCGCTCAATAATTCCGACCCAAATAGAATCCCTACAATGGTACTATTCTCTGTTGTAGTCCCTGTAGGCTAATACGGAAAGATAATACGACACAGTATATTTCATACTGTACAATCTTCTGTAATATTACACTCATAATTGTTCAGGAACTTACCTTTGAAATCTTCTATCACTAGCCGCCACCAAAGCTGACCTACTCCGTGCAGCCATGTGAAGAATGGGCCGTGCTAACGCAAGTCTACTGTCAACACGTGATTGCTCTCAGTCTGGTCAGATAGAAACTGAGGCGTAACGACATGGAGTCCGTTAGAAGACAACAATCCACCCGCCCCCTGATGGCTGTTTAAAGAACTACCCCAAACATCGAATGATCGTCGACTTGTTCTAATATTCTGATGGAACAACCCTACAAAGTGCCTACTTAAATTTAACTTTATGTCGCCACTTAGGCGCGGTATCATGTTGGTTAGTTTAGTTTGATTTCCACCATTGGTAATTTTGTATTGAGTGAATTTAAATGTAAAATGTTAAAATGTGTGGACTTTTGTATTTTGCTATTTCACGCGACTGTAGAAATAAAATCATGCTTGTTATTTTTTTTATATAATTTAAATTTGTTCTAAATTTCAATCTTTAGTTTTTTCTAAGAGATAGTTAGTCCCGGGAGATTTTGACTTGAGTCTGGAAGTCAAACTCTCGCGTTATGTTTTGTAAATTTCGTATTGTAACTTGTAATTGTTTGAGGAGCCCATCAGGCAAGAATATTTAATGTTTGTTTCATTTTGTGGATATCTTACTTCACTTCACTTTTGGTAGTTTAACTTCTCTGTTGATGTTAAAATTCTACGTAATTTTGTGTCTCTTAAAGACGACCTGTAATAAATGTAAACATGGGATGTTTACATTCTGCGCTTCACGTTATTATTTTCAGCATTATTCAGAATGATATAATGAGACCACTGTACTTTGCTTTATCTACGTTTATACTGAATAAACCATATTATTGTTATATTTTTAATACTGCTTATATTTTCCCTTATGTAGATTCACCTTCTCCCTCTTATTTAATTGTGGGTCGTTAAGTAGAAGGCAATGGAGACGGTGTAACATTTTCTATAAAATGCTTTCTTCCTCATCCCTACCCCATTAGTGATCATCATGCGTATAACCTGAACAAGTAGTAAGACGCGTTGATAAAACCAAATTGATCGTGCTCATTCTAAGCCGGTAGCGGGAGAAATATAATATGACGGATATCTGAGTAGTTAGTAGCATTATTGTCACCAGTCATAGTAGACAACGCTTGATGCTAAGTAAGGCTACCTACAGTTCATTTTTCATAGTAAAGGTATCTGATAGCTAAAGAAGTTATTGTATTCACATACACGTAGCCATTGTCAAATCATGTGATCTATTTACGTGAATTTCTATAGAACTGAGTCTTAACATTGCTTTGGACTGTATGCTTAAGTCACTTTTAATGGATATTTTCAACACCTATAAAATATTAATATTATAGTAAAATATTATTAATTGTGATAACTAAAATTATATTTGATTTTTTTAAATAATATACCTCCTATGAAAATTGGAACTAACTGTGTTATAGTTCTAACCCTTCTTGTAAGATCTGATTGGTTGATCTACCGTAGGGGTACGTGCAGTACGATATTAATTTTAACTGGGAAACAGATTGTCTTCCAATGGTTTTGGGTAGCCATAGTGTAAACTGGGGTCATTCAGTGGACCGTAGTTAAATAGCACATAGGGCATCTCAATGACTTAAATTATCTACAAGGGAGAGTAGATTTTGAAACTTCCGCATAACCTCTAAGATTTTCATTAAAAAAACCTAAAACTTTGGCCTTCATTCTCTAGAGTCCGGATGATAAATTGACGCTCTCAAACCTCTAACCATCCGTGAAGACCAAACTTAATTCTTCTCGTCTCAGCCATCCTACGATATTAGGGAAAGAGCAGTCAAAGAGGCTGTCACAGTGATTAAAGGGTTAACACTTTTATAATAACTAGATGAGATCATGTTTAGCAAGTATTTTCTATCTCAGATTGTATAAAATATAATTTTAACTATTCAAACAGGTTTGTATAAATTACTCATCAGTATACTTCAAATATTGATATGATCTTTACTAGAAAAAATGTGTCCATTCTTTAAACGTCGCATGATCTGATTTTATTAGAAGTAAATGATTTAAATTCCACATGTAATCTTTAATCCGATTAACTTTTTTCACTTGAATAAAAATATCTCTATTGGGGTGTTATTTTAATCCCATGTATATATTATTATATTTTGATACCAGAGTGAAATATGGGGAAATATTTGCTACAATTGTAAATTGTTAAATTCAGTTGTTTTTAATTAAATCAGTTTTAAAGTTGATATTCCTACTTCACTTTATAAAATAAGTAACAAAATGGAACATAACAGAAAAGTAATTTTAGTATATTTTATATTATAAAATGAACACAAATTTACCTAAAATTAATAAAATATATTTTGAAATTCAAGGTAAAAAAAATTAGTTTGTAAAAAGGACCAATCAAAATAATTTTTCTTTCAAACAATTTTTTTTGCATAGTATTTATAAACACAGCCTAAATATAAAACTAAATTATGCTTAGAAATAAGAGTTATTTCTAATATAAAGAAACATATAGAACGTGGAGTTTAGAAATGGAGTGAGGGACTATGAGGAACTACACTAGCGGGGCTTAGGGGATTTGTTGAAAGGGTGTGTTTTTTCTCTGGTGAGGGTTGTAAGAAGTAGTGGAGGTCGGAGTATATAACTTGTGCAGGAGCGAAAGGGTTGTCAAGTGAACGCATTTGGAGGTTCTTCTCTAAGGTTGATATTGATGAAAACTAGTCCACACACATTCATCCAGTTCTCTGGTCACGGACCAAGAATAGCAGGAACCATGTCTTCAGGTGAACAAGGGCACCAGAAAGACAAGTAGCAATAAAACAAAATGAAATATTCCCTAGAAAATACCATCATTCCAATTTTCTTAGGACGAATTTTATCTGACTCAAAAGTGACTCTGTCTACTTTAATGGATTTATATGCTAAGTAATTTGATCTCATGCTCACTTTTTATAGATAATACATTATTAATAGCTAGTAATTAAAACTACTAATAAAATAAAGTATTTTCAATGTTGGCAACAAGAAAATATGTTTTTAATTAATAAATTATTACTTCCAACATCCTAGCATATTTATATAAACTGTTTGATTGCAAATACAATTTTTACCAATTTTGTAGAGAAACTTATAAATTTCGATGTTCTGACAACCAAAAAATAGCCACGTAAACTTAATGAACTCATGTGTTCAAATTTGACTTGTAACACTCAGTTTAATTATCCATTCAAACGACTAGCACTTCATTACTCTAATATGGAACTGTTAGTGAAAATTCACTCTCAATACAATCTGTCGAAGTTCGAACACTGACCTCCCCATCACAGGCAATAGAATTTACGAGCCTGACGTATAATCAACGTGCCCACCGATAATGGTAACACTCAAGTAACCGTACCTTTGGTGACAAAAATGTTTTACAGCAACGTAATCAAACTGTGTGGTCCACTTGCTAATACGATGTGTCTTTAAACGTTGCCCAAATATTTCTGATGTTATTTTTTAGATTTGAATGTTTGTCGGGTTTGAATCCCATAATAGTCACAAGGTGAAAAAAAGATCTTATACCAACTAAAGGGAAGATTACAAGACAAGAGAAAATAGCAGATAAACCAGAATGAATTTGGAAGGGTTATGGAGAAAAATAGAATAACAAAATATTTCTCTCAGAAACGTACAGCACATACAGTCGTGCAACTACCAAAGAGTGTCAAGTATGATCCTCCTTAGAAATATCAAATGCGAACTATGTATATTTCTCATCAATGAAGAGGATAAAGCCTCCACATGATCCTAGCATACATCAAAATAAATACCTGGGTGAGGACATGACTAATTAAGATGGTAGAAAATAATTTAAATGTAAATATAGCTTTTATAGTCTATATTATATATGAGCAATAGTTTTTTTATAAACATAGGTAAATGTAGATTGATAGCGTACTAAACGACAATGTCATAAATGACCCCATATATTATATATGGGGTCATTTATGATATATATATGATATATATATGATATATATGTATGATATATATGTATGATATATATGTATGATATATATGTATGATATATATATGATATATATATGATATATATATGATATAAATAAACGTTGTCTGGAAAAATTAAATATTTCAAGGGATTTCCCAAAATAGTGTCAGAAATAAATGGTACGGCGCACCGCACAGACTTTCTCTCTCTCTCTATAAACTCGTAAGATTTCTGAACGGAATAATGTACATTGTATCATCACCACTCCACATAAGAACACGCATAAAATAATATACAATGATATATAATCAATGAGAAAAGAGGCGCATATTTGTCCACCCAAGAGCATTTCAAACAGTTTAATGTTTGAAAAGACCTTAATAAAATGGTATTTGAACCATTTGCTGACAGCTTGGAAACTCGGATCTGCTTTACATTGTCAAATTTATGAAAATTATATTACTAGAGATGAATGGACGGAAGTAGAAAGAAATCTAAGGAATCTTAAAAGTTATAAAAAAGATTAATATTGGGTCCACAAGGGTCAACACTTCGTATTAAAATTTC
>CABFWO010000463.1:36156-52607 GCA_902155825.1 Timema genevievae | reverse complement strand
GTGTATTAATCACAACTTGTGAATGTGAGGAATGCCAGGCCTCCACCGTGGTTCGGATTCCACGTTAAACTGTAGGTCCTCCATTTCATCTCACAATCACCCTACCATTACACATTAGCGTAAGTGCGTATAACCCGAACGGGTAGTAAGACGTGGTGCTAATAATAATAATACATTAAAATATTTCATTAGGTTGGTATTAAGTTGTCCAATGTTGTATATTTTCTTCCTAGCACCGCGTTTTACTACCTTTTAAGGCTATACGCAAATGTACTTATTACACTAATGTGTTAAGGGCGTGGAAGGTTGATTTTAGAGAAAGTGTACCTACATTTTCGTGAAGTAAAAATGGAAACCCATTTAGGGGGAACCACCCTCATTACACCCGACCGATACTTGAACCCCTATTTCGTTGTCGCATGCAGTTTAGTCTTTTGTGAGAGTGACTCCTTAGATCATGCAGCCACCGAAGCAGGTAGTGCTATAACCAAATAAGGACATTTACGAAACCTTGATATGAAATTTAAACTGTTTATATTAATGTTAACATTGGAAATAAAAATATCTTGCACTAATTTATATGAAAATCCTTTGTTATCTTTGCAAACTAACGCAAAAGAAGGGTAAAAACGTATTCTTTTGTAAAAAATCGTGATAAATAAAATATGACTGGAATATAGATGTTTGAGTTCCATTCCTTGGTAACTTATAAACAAACTTATAAACATTTTATTTGCGTTAATAGGGAATGGATGAGGATGGAAGAATGTATAAGAAGAGTATTCGAGTTTTCTTGTAAGGGGAAATGAGTAACCTCTTTTAAAAATCTGTAACCCCCCCCCCCCTTAAATCTGGGTGTTACATATTACCATAAATAAAAGGCAGGTTGATTACAAGAGAGTTTATTTTTTTTATTCAATAAATAACGAGAGAGAGAGACATGCTCAGCGTTAAGCGCTGAAAATATCACCAAATGGCCATAACAAACAAAGCCGAAATAAATTATTTGGGGCAAGACCCCAAAACTCTAAGTTGGTCGACCAAAGAATTTTACAAACAAAACATATTTAAATTGACCCTGTTCAAAATGCTATGTGTAACGATAATAACTAAATATTGAAATGATAACCTGCAGACCAAAAATAACTATTATAAAGATATATACTAGTCGCCATTGGCATCTCTCCAATTACTATTGTAAAATACAAGAGTACCCTTGGTAACGGTTCATCTTAGTAGCCATTACAAGGCGCAATAAATTGGAACAAGATACATAATAAAAGATCTTCAAAGTTAACTAACCTAACGACTAACATAATTAACAAACTAAAAGCGTGGGCTCGTGGCCCCAGATTTGAGCAACAAGTACAGATCTTCAATAGATTAAACTTCTTAATTTTGACAAGTAATGCCATTATTCAACAAGATCCCAAAATGTATCTCGCATATCAAAATGGTGGTGTAATAAATTTCGAACCCACCCTTGAAGCGTATAAGACGAGTTAGCCTACACAATATTTGTTTTAAGTCCGACTGCCCAACTATGATTTCTAGGGAAAATCCTGCAGTCTCGTAAAAATTAAAAGTTATGTCTTATGTTTATATAGTCAAAACAGTAATTTAGAGTCCATCATAAACCAAACAGAATTTTGATGTAAATAAACTAAATCTAATTCAAACACTAAGTGCCTCACCAAAAGAATGCAGAGAAATGTGTGTCCTGGCTATAAAGGCCTGCCATTATACACACATAGTTTGAATCACGTGTTCTCACAGCGCGGGAAGCACGGATGGGAAGAGGAGTGAGGGGAGTGCACTGTTTCTAGAACATGCTCACACGATCTGGATAGCATTTAAATTTCGCGCCGGTCAGTCGACCGTTAATATCAAAACACTTTTGTCGGCGTGCACGGATCTGCGCACGCAGACAGTCTCTTGTTTATTTCTCTTGGGCGAGGCGCGCTTGGAGGTGGACGTCAAACCACGACCCCTTAGTTGGATACAAGTCAAGCCGCGATGCGTACGTAGTGTGGAGCCTCGTTGCAGACCAGCCAAATGGGGGCATAATTGGCGAACCAAAACAATCCTTTCTCTTTCATGTTGTAACGAGGTTACAAATCCATCTAAGTAAACCCACCTTTGATTCGAGCCACAACTTCTCCGTTACTTGAGAGTCTGACAAGATAAGAGACTTCCACCTTTCTAAGTGGGGCCATTGGTGCAGATTTAATATTATTGATTGTTGCAGCGAGGTTTTATACTTATCTCGATTATTTGGCATTTCATTTGTAAGTCCAAATATTTGCTCCGCGATAACTAACAAATGAAATTACCAATTTTAACAAAAATTTTCATGGAAATTCTTTGAACCTAGGAAATTAAACTAAAGGCAGATTGAAAAACAAGGCACGTTTTAAGATGGTAGACACTCAAATCTGTTCCATGATAAATGCCAAATGCATAGACCAATTTTAATTAAATTTGTCGGGGACATTCTTTAAAGGCAAGACGAACAAGTTAATTACATGTTTTTTTCAATCTGATTATCTGTTTTAATTTGGTGACGGCTCAAAAGGTATTTCATTTAGTAACATAAATAAATGATTAAAATTTACGATTCTAAGCAAACAATCGAGTATCTGTAGCGTATTTTCTTTATAAATTTCAACATATTTCAAGAACGACATCAAAACCACGTGAATAATGACTATAATTTATGTTATTATTTGTATTATTAATATCATTAGTATTATTAGCACCGAGTCTTACTACCCGTTCAGGTTATACGTACTTACGTTAATGTGTAATGGTAGGGTGATTGCGAGATGAAATGGAGGACCTACAGTTTAACGTGGGATCCGAACCACGGTGGAGGCCTGGCATTCCACACATTCACAAGTTGTTAGTAATACACGTCTTTTCAGAGATGAAGGAAGGGTTTGGCATTCAGATAAATCAGTGTTGGATCCTAGGATTGAACTCTGGACCCCCAGCACAGAATTTTGACAAATTACCCCTAGAATGCCAGGTCACCTATAATTTATGAATACAATGTAATATTGAATATAGTAATAATTTGTTTACTGTCAAACTTTGTCACTAAGGAAAAATATCAATTTCATATTCATTGAGAAATTATAGGAGAACTCAACTTGAAATCCAAAGATATATTTAAAGACTACAGTAAATATATGACATTCTTAAAATGACGTATTCAGCATACTTTTAATAGGAGTGAGGTCTACTGTTCACAGAACTACTAGCTTATCGTTTTATGTAAAAGTAAATTAAAAAATATATTTATTTTTGGAGCACTGATTTGAACATGTGTTAAAACCTGTTCGGGAAGGATTCATTTTATTTGACAAATTCATTTGGATTTTTTGTTAGCCTGCATGGGGTAACAAGCTTGAAATAAATTCAGTGACGCGCATGTTTGTATCACCGGATTATATTCACATTTGATACCAAAGCCAGCCGCCTTCTTTGTAATGAATTCTATTCTGTCAACCATGAAGCACAAATTTCATTTATCTCATGCTATGTCATCTGATGCTGATATGAAATTGATACCGACTCAATATATATATATATATATATATATAGAGCATATTTTTTTGTAATTTAAATCTCTGGGGCAACCAATTAAAATGGTGGGAATATACCTTTTGTGTCAGTTTTATTTCCTTTGCTAGACATTTTTCTATTTGTTTAACAAAACATAATTTTAATGATTTTTCCAATAGGACCTATTCTACAATGTTGACAAACAAATTAGTCTAATTATTGTTTTAGCAACGTGTCTGACTAACCATTCAGGTTACACGCTTATGTACTAATTACACTAATGGTTTTAGGGATTAAGGAGGTTATATTTAGAGGAAGTCTAATCGCGTTAGCGTGGAGGGCGAATGGTAAACCATTTCGGAAAAAAACATGCTCAAAACACCGGACCGAGATTCGAGCCTTGAGCTCCCCACCATCGGCAGTCTAGTCTACTGTGAGAGTAGGGCGTAAGACCACGTGGCCACCGAGGTGGATTTAAAAGTTAATTAAAACCTAGAATCTCATTCCACATTTAAATTAATTATTATATTTAACTAAATTAAAATTAAAGAATGCTTCATCCAAATTAACTTATTTATTGATCCAATATTTAAGCTGAAATTCTGTTAAAATTTGTTTGTTCTGTTTCCTTCTCTACCGATGAGGTGTTATTGAATTGAAATTGTGGTACAGGATGTTATCGCGTCTCTCTGAGAGGTGTAGGTACAATTCTGATAGCGAACTTAGGAGAGGGGAAAACTAGAAGAGACAGGGAAAATGATGGCATCATCTTTTACCCGGATGCCCTAGAATCCATCAGTTTCTTGAGTAGAGGATCACTTGTTTTGTGGTCCTTATAATCAATGGAGATGGTGCTGTTCTGAATGGCTAGATTCTTTTATATTTTGTCAAGTATCTGTTTTGATTAAGGGCCTTGGCCCTGTTGATTGCATATCTAAAATCTATTTTGTGGGATGGTGGGTGGGAGGGTGAAAGGCGTGGCGTGGCTTCACAACCGACCAAAGTATCCTTTCGCGCCAACAAGAACAGATGTATCATGGAAAACGTAGATGGCGCTAGCTACCGGATAGGTCTTGCGGAAAAAATCATACATTTGGAAATAATTGGTTTTCTTGAGAACGAGTGAAATTTTAATAATGGTATTCTCGACACCTTTTCTAAGATAATGTATCAATGTTTATCAGGTGTTACCTTTTCTTATTTTTTGTTATGCAACCGGCAGTTTTCTATTGAAAAATGTCAAAATGATTTATATTTGATCACTGTTAAAATTATAGAGTAGGTGTGTATATAAAAAGTATAACTTAATCAACATTATTCTATTCTTGAACAAACCGTTTCCGAAAAGAAAATTGCAAAACAATAAAAATTCTTGAAGATAACTGTTTGTTCCCTTGGCTCTGCATTTCCATGCCAAATGAAAAGGGCCAATCGCCTTAAGAAATAGAAACTTCATAATCAAAAGTTTTATCTGTTACATGAAAGTTATTATAAGTATTTATTTTTTAGTGAATTTAAAGTGGCCGTACTGTGTTTATTTTTTCCCCAGATAGACAAGTCCATGTGTTATGAGTGTGAGAGAAACAGAAGGTAGAGTGGAGTAGAAGATTCGTTGAGTAGCAGCAAAGTGGATAGTAAATATACGTGCCTTCTATTCTGTTTCACCTTTTGTTTCGCTCAGCCGCATTCTTGCATACAAGACACAGTCTTAAATTTCTCCTAACTGTTGATTCACACGTTAAAAACAAACAAACAAGAAGAGAAGAATTGGGGTCACGGGATGTGCTCCAAGCCAAACAAGATGTCCATCTCATCGGTGTGAGCTTTCCTGCTAAAGTTTAAATCATCCCACTTTGTTTGTTCTGCCTGAGAGAGTCATCACGAGAAACCCAATCAAAATCTCATAATCAACCATTTCAAATCAGCGCGCATGCACATTTAAAAGCGAATACACTGTTGAGCTAAAAGCAAGCAGACAACTTCATTTGATGTTGCGAAATTATATTTTGAAATAACCCGTAATGGGAAGCGTGTGTATCAATGTACTATATTGTGCCACGACACAGTATTATAATTTGTAAACATCCATCATGACATTTTATCTAAATTATAATTATATTAATCCACAAAAAAATAAAGTAGGTTTATATTCAGTTTTTTTAAGTTAACGTTGCAATGCATCATGGGGCAACATGGAGTGTGTGATTTTCTGAGCCATTCAAGAAGATTCTTTACTCTATTTTCAGCGAACACGTGAATCAAGCTTTACTCTTTAGACCCCTCTCCTCACTATAAATAACGGCTCAGAAAATGTATGTTCATTACAGTAGGCTCCTTATTTATATTCTAAACCTAGCCTTATCCTAAATACTGGGACCTATACTCTTAAAACACACAATTTTAGTTCCTTATTTAAAAAAACGCTTTAGGCTTCCACGATATTTGTATTATTTTATACGGTTTTAATAAAAAAAACACTCCTTTAAAACAGTGACGTAAGCTATCTACATTAATAAAAAGATCAGCTAATTTTTATGATTTAAAAATTAATTATTTTTATTTCATGTCTGGAGGGTAAAAACTCTTAGAATAAAGGCAAAATCTATTAATGAGATACATTTTAATTAGACATAACGTGACAGATAAGCAACGTCATTAAATATATCTCTTGGTACGCTTAAACCTCGCTAGTATTAGTATAAATAGTTTAATAGGATTTTTAATTTTTGAACATTTTGTTTGTCTCATAAATCATGATTTCTCTAATAATTTTTTTACTGTATAATTATTTCCCTCACAATACATCTAAGCCATTTTTAAAGTAGAGATTCCAAACATGATTTAATGAAGAATATAATTTTTTTAATAATTTCAAATAATTCATAAATATTTAATCCCTTTACGCGTTACAATATCTTAAAGAATCACAACATAAACGAATTTTACAGAACATACTTTTTTAGAGCTTTACAGTCTCTGTTATCATGAAGATGTAATAACTGAGACTCTCTCAGTAATAGTTCTGTTAACGTCACATTCGAAATGAAAGAAAACCCCCTAGCTTGTGAAACTAACATTTGTTTCTGAAGGATTCGTCTTAACATGTTATTCGAGTAGATCATGACCAGTATGATTGGTTCACATGGTTGATGGGCGAATATCCAGCCGTCAAGTTTTGGCAGCACAGATAATTGCTAAGGATTTAGTGCATATCAAAGGGTCGGTAACACGTTCAAATTAAGTATGCAGGTTATCTTTTGTAACATTTTTTGTACAAAATTACTTGCTCAGTTTATTTTAAAAATCAATGCGTTATATTAACCGTTCAGGCTATACGCTTATATGATAACTTTATTAATGTGTTGGGTATGAGTAGGGCAGAATTTTTAGATGTTTAACTAAATTAGCCTTGTGGGAGAGTTTCAATTGTGTTAGGGTAAACCACCCTAATTATACCAAACCTCATACCCACAATCATCAGCAGTCCAGTCTATTGCAAGTGCTATGACTTAGACCAGTGGTTCCCAATTTCTTAACAGTCAAGGACCCCCCCAAGACCCTCTTTGAGATCGGCAGACCCCCCCGTTTTTTCTAATCATTAGAATCTAATATATTCTATGTATAGAAAATAGCAGGCTCCCCACCCCCATATTAATAATTGATACTAGAAAATCTACAAAACTGAGAATTTGGCACAGTAAATCTGAGTCAAATGTGTTTCACATACTTTTATTTTTACATTAACTCTAGTTGTAATAATAATAAATGTAATAGTAATAGTTAACACAAAAAAGGTTAATTAGGCCTACATGAAAATGTATTAATTATGAAACATTTTAAATCAATTCATTTGTGTCTAGTATTAGTGAAATAAGTGAAACTTTTTTTCCCTCATCAATTCTTGAAGATCAGGTTGAGGGCTGGACACTTTTGACTCGAAAATACGAGTGCATACCAAGTATATTTTTATAAATGTTTTTCATGTAGCACTGCGCAGGTGGGTGAGGAGGAGGGGAAGTTTTTTATTGATTAAGATTAGACCTATTGTTGTTTAGTTATTATTTTAACTTTTTATTTTCTTAAATTTTGGTGGTTGTCGTTGGGGAACCTCTTAGGAACAGCTCGCGAACCACCTTTTGTGAGCCACTGACTTAGAGCATTCAATAACCGAAGTGGGTATAGGTTTATTGACTAACTATAGATATATAACCCACTTCACTGACCGCATGATCTGACGCGCTACTTTCAAAGTAGACTATTCCGCCGTTGACGGTGGGATCGAGGTTTGAATTTCAGACGAGAGTACTGAGTGTGGTTTTACAAACTGGTTTCCCACCATCCCTATACGCAAATGCAGGTACACTTCCTCTGAATATAGCCTTCCGAATTCCTAAATTTATTAGAAATTAATACATTGGCGTATAACCCGAACGAGTCGGAAGACATGGTACCAAAAAAAACAATGAAATGTATACTTTGTAACTATTGCTACGTTGTTTCTTAATAATCATGTTGGCTATCCAAACCCATATCAATTGGAGCAAACAGGAAAAGAAGATTGAATTTTATCGAAATACAACATTTACCTAACACGCATCGGGGACAGAAGAGACTACACGTCAGGCTTATATAATTTGGTTAGCTACATAATGCGTAAATTTTGGTTCAATTAATGGCTGAGTCTACTAAGGATGCTTTTTATGTAAATCGTTCATTATTTCGCCCACCCCGTAAATTCTGATACAGATCCTCTAAAAAATCTACGTTCCTCATCCCTATCCCACAATATTCTAAATAAGTGGTCAGCCAAAAGTAAAAAGACTCAGTAGATAAAAAAAATACGAAAAAAAGACATAAATTTAAAACTCTATTAGACCTTTTGTATTGTTAAATAAAAGTCGAACTTTCATGTTAAAGCTAGGTCCTACATCGTTTTTATTGCCTAAATATTAAAAAACCCATTGTTTTTTGTTTTATTAAATACCTCCCTTTTCAATAGCAAACATTCAATCAAATTCAATTCATTTTTAACTAACAAAAACAAAACATTATGTCATTTATTTTCTCCACAGTTCAATCTTTTCCCCTTGTATAGAAGGGAACAATTGTGAACACGGTTGATTTTTGTACGTAGAGCAGAAAATGAAATAATCATAGCTTGTCTACCTGTTCATGGTGGCTATCGATTAAATGTCCAAACGGCCCTAGCGACTGCTCGTGTGCTGGTATTATAACATCACGGAAACGCTGGCTAGGGGGGTAGATCTATCCATTAGCGTCTGATTGTATACATAGATCTTGGCGAACGGGAAACGAGCCATAATTAGATATGACCTAGAGATTTTCCTCCGGTTTGTTAGTCTTACAAATGTTCAGAGTGAATAGATAGAAGCAGAAAACTGAACTTCTAGATATAGAAGCGAATATAATTACATTTCACAATAGGAATAATTTGTATGATATAAAATATATCTCAATTTTATTCATTTGGTATTTCGTACCATAAATGTCAGAGCACTTAAATCAATAGATGATAAAATTAAATGAATATAATAAATGTTTTATTAATAATGCAATTATTGTTTTTTTACTATGTTTAATAAGAGAGTGGCATATTCTGACCTTCAAAAGATGTATCTAGTTAGTCGTTGTGCATGTAGACTTTTAGCCGCTCTCTGGGAACAGAATGTTGCCCAGGGTATAAATCTTGGAGGTTGTGTACACGTCATACCCGCAACGAAGGTGTGAAGCCAGTGGAAATCTTAAACCCATTTTAAGCGTAATTAACCAAACCATAGTGACCATAGGAACATTTTCCCTTTCGAGAAAAATATCAATTGGTGCCACCGGGAATCGAGGCCGGTACCTCTAGATCAGTATTCGCCAGACCAAAAGTCTAGTCTGTAATTTAATTGTAGATAATTTATCAAATACCAGACGCAAAGAGTAAGTCATCAGATTAAAATAAAAAATGATCATATAAATAAATATGATATATCATATGAGTGTGTTTGTGTGTTGACGCAAGAACTACGAAACCTAGGGCTGGAAATGTTTAAAGAAAACCAAGGCACTGATTGAATTTTTTTCCGGGCTACTAACAGATAATATCTAATACATTTGACCAATACAGAATTAACGTTGATTCTAGAAGAATTTTTTTATTAACTGAGTATCTGTATATAGGTTTGAGAGCTTCTCAAGCTTTTAAGAATTAGGTCCTTATTTTCTTAAAATTTTATATTCTATTAAATTTATATCCTACTTAATTATCAAATTAATATCAAATCACAAACTTACAGGTAAGAGTACTTAGTTAGAATCCTTTTCACGATAAACATAAGTCTAATGATTTTGACTATATTTAACTTGTGTAAATAGGTCCTTTAAATACCATACCATCTCATACATATTTTGATAGATTACATTGTTAATCTTTAGAAATGAGAAATGCTTATCACCAGAACAAACGGCCAAATAATACGTTAGAAATTAAGCACCATTTCGATGGCTTCGTGGTATAATGCACTACTCTCGTGTTCGACTAGACTGTCGAAGACTGGGAGATTGGGGATCGATTCCGGTTGGGTTCACTGAGGGCTGTTTTCCTAAATAATTTTACACTATCATTCCATGCAAATGCGGGTGCACCTCATCTCAATTAAACCTTCCTACCCCCTAAACCAATAGTGTAATTAGTACAAAGGCGTATAACCTGAACAATTAGTAAAACACAGTGTTAAGAAAAGATAATTGAATTTTATTATATAATCAATATAAAAATGTGATTTTAGTTAATTTTACTATTATTCCTATATTTTGATAAAACTTGTACATCAAGAATCCACCCTCGGGGACACGTAGAAAAAGTCATTACTCTATCCAGATACAAAAGGTTGGGGTTCAAATCCTGCTCAGGTGAACTGAAGTATCGTTTCTAAATAATGGTAATCTCTACCTAACTTTTATTCATTCTTAATCCATTAGCATATGGCAGTATCTTTATAACCCAGACATCTGTTAAAGAAGTGGCTCACACAGAAAAATATATATACATATATCTATATATACATATAGATGCATATAGCTTTAGATACATATAGAGGCATATATCTTTAGATACATATACATGCATACATATTTATATTTATATACATATACATGCATACATATTTATATTTATATACATATACATGCATACATATTTATATACATATACATGCATACATATTTATATACATATATATATGCATACATTTGACTATAAAATAATATATAGGACAACTAAGCCCCCATCAATGTATAACACCTGGGTCTTTATCCTCATTACCTGTTAGAATAATTAACCTACATTTGAAATTTTGGTACGGATACCTTAAATGTAAGTTTGGTTTTCAATTAAACTACATTGTTAGAGATAAAATAAATATTTGGAAGTATCTTGCAGGTATTAGTTCACTGTATTTTTCAAATGTCGTGTGTCATCATCAGGTTATAAATCTTGCGATCTGCTTACTGCAGCTCCACTTTTGACTACTCTGGGCCTTATTTTAATAATAAATGCGTGGCTTTGGCTTCCCCTCCACAATACCCGTTCAATTTGTACACATAAAATCATAAAAATTACGTTTGTTTGGTAGGAATGAGAGAAGTTTAATGTAGAGGAAGAAAACCCAAATTTCCATGAAAGTAAGGCCCATCTGGCTTAGACTCTTTAAGGTGTGAAGGAGGGCAGCGCGAGAGAAAGCCAGTGTTTTTGCAGTTTTTATGGCAAAACTTTTTTTTTTGCCAAAATAAATAAAATATTGCTCCAGTACAAACATGGAGTTTAAATTTTTTTTTGCATGTTTAAATCAAATATTCCTGAATATCCATTATGAGAATAGTGGCATTAGAAGACAAACTTTTTAAATTTAGATTAAAAGCTGTCATTTAATACCAGGACACCTTTGAGAGATATTCAAGAAATGTTGAAAATTAAATTCTATATTAGCACTGGAGAAATATTTGATCTATTTTGTCAAAAAAAATTGTTTTGGCACAAAGCCTGCAGAAATACTTGCTTTTCCTCGAAACCCCTTTCATCCCACCTTAACTCAGAGTTAACCTTTACCAGCCAACAAAACTATATGAGCTTGATATTTCCACTTTGTGTTGAACGTCAGGGCTGCTTGACATTATTATTTAAAGAAACTATACGTCACTTACAATTTTTTTTAAATAAAATTTTTAATTATCTTTAATAGATTAACAAATATTTTCTTCTATCATTTAAATAGTACGTACGTTATGAAATTGGGTTTATACTTTCATGTGCCATCTTGAAAACCAATAGACTGTGATTTTGATGGTAAGGAGTTTTCTGTCTGATCTTAATCATCGATTATCTTGCCACCCCTTTCACCCCCTCACCTCCTCAACCACAAAAAAAAACTTTCCCCTTTCAAGTTTATCTTGGCCACCATCAATTTATCGGGCAGGGAAATGGCGTCTCCCAGTCGTCACCATGACGTATTGGCGAGGATTTTCCCGCGCCGTGTTTTCCGCTACCGCCTGTGCTCTTCTCTCGAGGGACAATGCTACGCAAACACCGCATTACTCCTAGCTTTGAGCCAACCAGAAGCTACCGCCAGGTCCACCAAACTACCCACCAAATAAATCGCACTTTCCCTGATCGGGGGAAATAGATCTTATAAGAGAAAGTATTTGGATTTAAACCCCCCCTCCCCCAACTCCTTATCTTTGAAGAGAAAGGGGGAGAAGGGATAGGGGGAATAAGAGAGAGAGATGGGGTAAAGAACTAAGAAAGAAATGTTTCAAACAAGAGATACCATGGATGGGAAAGTAAGTGAAACATGTTTATATCCGGTCGATACATCAAGTAAAGCAATATAATATTTTATCTTTAACTTGGTTTGATTTTCTTCTCAAGAATGTAACTATTTGATTTATATTGAAAAACTACCTAACTAGTTAAACATAATCTCAAATTATACTTTGTTACAATACAATCCTAAAAATAGATAGGCCTACAGATTTTTAAAGTTAGTTTTAATTTTAGTTTTGGTGTAAAGGAATGGAAGTTAAGGTTAGTATTTTTGCAAGTTTATAGCAAAAATATTATTAATGTGTTGGCGTTTAAGTATCTCTTTTGTTTACTTTTAATGTGAGTGAGTTTTCAAATTAATTTTGGATGTTAAATAAATTTTCTCATTAGAATTGTGTTTAGTAAATAACACACATAGTATTACATAAACAAGTGATGATAATTTTAAAATAACTTAGAAGCCTTTATTAAATTACTATTTTTGTTATACATATTTGGGTGGATTAGCAAGAGGTTTCAGGTTCGATATATATTAAGGCGCACATTCTAAGTAAATTTGTGGAAGACATCCCTCAGTAAAAATACATACGTTAGCTCGAACTACGCCGAGCATATAAAACACCGCAAATTAATTGAAGGAATTGTAAGCCAGAAGGAATGTTTTTAGTGGTAATTAAAACTCCGTGCTACCCGTTGGGTGAAGTGAATCACGAAATCATGACCAAATGAGGTCAGGTTTCAATTTGATAGCCGTACACGAGCTCGCCTAGTCGGAAACCCCCCTATCTCAAAAAAACATGGCTTCTCTTCTTGCACGTTGGGCTCCAGTTCACAAACTGGTTCAAATAAAATCAAGCCTGTGTAAACGTTATCGACATTAGAAAACACATAACATACTTGGGTTCATTTGATTGCATAGAGAACGTGGGTTATTATGGTGGGACATAACTATTTCAGTAATTGCCTGTACAGAGAGAATCATGACTAAAAGATCTAGTATGCGTGACTTGATAAAATAAATATTAAAACATTACTGAGATTATATTTAGTATGAGGACTAACATAAAAGGTAAGGGATTTAGTTTCAAGATAATGTTCCAACGGTCATAGCCACTATACTGGGATTTTTTTTAAAATCTCCTTTAAATGGTTGTTTAACTATCACTAGCACTTAAGAGCCCATTTCATGGACAATTAACTGAGTAGTTAGACACACGATTACACTAAAACCAGAAACCACATCGAAATGCGGTTTTCTGCATTCCATACATAACAAACCGCAAATTTGGTGGAGATAGAATAGTTCTATAGTTTTTTCACTTATAATTATTAAATTTTCTTTTAATAAAAACAACGTACATAATATCACATTGTGGGGAAACGCCTGAACTTATTCGTAATACGGGATCAATTATATATTTTCATCAGGTCAGCAATGTATTTAATTTTTTTAAATTTAAATTACCAATGTTTTACAATTACAATTTAAGTTTACAATACAATACTTTACAATTTTAATATCAATGTTACAAAGTAATTATTTATAAGTTAACAATCGAAATATCTGATCTCGTTAAGCAGAGCTTTAGGTGGAGATCTTACAAATTTAATTTAACAATTTGATTTAATGGCGGATGGTGACAGCACATTGAAATAGATACAATACACGCCGGTTGGGTGTTTTAGGACATTTTATTGTAATAGATGCTAATGAGGAAAAAGTAAATGTGCATTTATTATATTTTCAGGCAGTAATATATTTAATATTCAATAATGTTATAGTGGCCAATTTTATAGGAATTATTGGTTTGTTTGTCTGCTGCGAATATTGGTGCTTTATTAAAAATTAAGTTGTATGTGAATATACATTTTGAAAACAAAGCGGATTTTGATATTTATTGAGTAATTTAATTTATTTTGATATTTTGTTCTTGAAATATATTATTGATAGTCTGATATTAATGTTATTTATAATAAGTATAGAAAGTATTAATTGGAGACCAGAGAGTCCCGCGCTGCTATTGATTTAATTTAAAAACATCGAAAATGTAAAGACTTTAATCTGTCTTTGGTTAGCTATGGTATATGTATGGTATTTTATATTTGGTGAAATGTGTCTTACATGTCATTCGGGTTATCCACATATTTACGCTAATGTGGTAGAGATGAGCTTTGCATAGTTAAGAGCTAGTGTATCCTTATTTGATGGGATAGGAGAGTGGGAAACAGTATTACACCCAACACTAACATCCACATAACCAGCGATCAAATCCTCTGAGAGGGTAGCATTTTAGACAATTTGACAAGCGATGTAGGTTATCGTATGTTCATAGTAAGTTAAATATTTTAGAATAATACTGGATATTGAAACGCAGTTAAGACTCCTTTACATTTTTCTTAGGTGACCTAGTGGTCTAGAGCTAAGGTGTAGGACTTCTGTGCTGGGGTTCCGGGGTTCAATCCTCGGTCATGGTACAGATTTATCTGATTGCCAAACCCTTCCTTCACCTCTGACAAGACGTGTAATTATCACAACTTGTGAATGTGTGGAATGCCAGGCCTCCACCGTGGTTCGGATTCCACGTTAAACTGTGGGTCCTCCATTTAATCTCGCAATCATCCTACCATTACACATTAGCGTAAGTGCGTATAACCCGAATGGGTAGTAAGACGCGGTGCTAGTAGTAATAATATTAATAATAGTAATAGTAATTATAATAATAGTAATAATAATAGTAATGATAATAATAGTAATAATAATATTAATAATAATACACTTTTCTTTACATCCAATGAAAACTATGACGAATCACTTACCATAATGATTGCAAAGCTTAAACATGATTTAAAAAGTGAGTTGATATTATTAATTCTTTCTGATATAAAAATAAAGATTGAATAAAGATTGAACTATAAATTAATTATACTCCGATTGTTTCAAGCTATAAATCTAATACAATTGCTATAGGCACCTTATATCATACATTTAAGACACTCAAAATATTTCGCGAAATCTTTTTTTGTCACACCAATTTAATACAGTACGGTTTCGTCCAAGACTTAAACCATTATATATATTATATGTGTTCAGACCTTGGTTTTAAAATGTGACATCCTGACTAATTAATATCAAATACATTTTGATAAATATAGATCACCGTTTCATGTTACTTCTTATAGCAAAATATGGTAAATCGTTACTCTCTTAGTAGTCTTGACTACCCCTGATTCTGATACATTAACTAAATTTAACAATATATTAACAGTATGATAGGAGGTTGTAAGTTTAAAATATTTATCCTGAAACGAGTTAAATTTATTTACTCTTTAATAAAGCATTTCGTATAGACATTTTTAATACATTATATTACCAAATATATAGATTGTTATTATAGAGTGGAACTTATAATATAAATATTTGTACTTTAGTAAACTGGGTTGAATGTCTAGCTTGTAAGAAAGCCAAATAACGCTTGTACAATTAATTGTAAAAAGACAGCGAAACTTGCAAAATTGAAATTATCCTTAGTTTACGTTATCAAGTAGATTCGTAAATTTTAAAACACCGTACTTTTACATTTAAATCAACAAACGTGATACTATTTTGTGCATTTAATAATTACTGTCTTGGCCAAAACTAAATTAGCAGTTAATACCTAAGATAACTTAAATCACATATTTTATTGATTTTTAAATTCACTAGACGTTTCAAATTATCTATAGAAATTTGTCATTACTTATTTATTAATTTCTTTAGTTTTGAAATGGTAATTTTTTTAGGGTTGGAAGGAATAGGGAGGAAGATGCTGGTGTTAAGACATTATTTTTAAGCATTACCGTCCTTCTTCTGGCTATCTGCGTGGTGAATGTATTATAAAGTTAAGGTGTTTCATACTCTCAACTATTCAGACTCAACATTAAGATAATTTATATAATAGGATGATTAAAACACCCTTCATGTTAATTACCAACAACTGATATTTTGAAACCCAAAACACTTAATGTATATTTTCAATAAATATATATATATATATATATATATATATATATATATATA
>CABFWO010000463.1:14930-35903 GCA_902155825.1 Timema genevievae | reverse complement strand
TATTTAGCACCGCGTCTTACTACCCGTTCGGGTTATACGCTTAAGTACTAATTACTCTAATGGAATAGGAATTGGGAAGGTTGAATTTAGAGGAAGTGAACCCGCATTTACGTGGAAGGAGAGTGGAAAACCATTTAGGAAAAACCACCCCCATTTCACCCAACCGAGATTCGAACCTCGATCTCCCCGTCCTCGGCGGTCGAGCTCAACACGACTAGCGCGTTAGCCAACTACGCCACCGAGGCGGGTCAATCTATGAGTAGTTAGTTCAAATTCTGAAGACTTCAAGTGAGGCAAGTCGAGTTCAACTAGATTGAAAGTCTAAAGCCTATAGTACAAGCATACCCCACTATTATGAAACTTTAGGGTCAAGAACGATGTCGTAAAGATAATCAGTGATTATTTTTCATTTGTCGATGCATGTACTGTACAGTAATCCTAATATGTGTTTGTACCTGACCCAAATAAATAATTTAAATCAAAATAAGAACCATAAGCCCTACAAAAGTTTTAAAGTATACACACAAAGCATTTATATAAAATTTTATTTGGTAGGAATCCAAGAATCCAGCAGCGCAATGTCACTCCGTCGTATGTGCGAGTCAGCTTTCGGATATTAGGGTTAAAGTCATTATGTAAAACCGTAATACGAGTGAAGCGTCGGGAAGGGAGTCATCACAAAGTGAGGTATGCCTGTGCAGGGAAAGCTTGTCGTTTAAAGAGTTAGACTCGCAATGCACAAGGTCAACATTGGTTAAAAGGTGGAATATTTGAATTAAGTTCGGTTGCACCGGAGGAGATTTTTAATGTATGCTTTATAGCTCTGGATCACTCATCCTCTACCCAGGACAATTTGGGTACACTTGTTTTTAATTACCCCCAATTATAGCCTATAAATAAGGACATTGATAAGGACATATAAACTTACTAATAAATATGATAAAACGGATATGTGTTGTATGTGTTACTGCCAATCCGGGCTATCCACATCTATACTAATTGTGTATAGCTGAGGAAATTAGAATTTATGAAAAGTGAACTTAAATTTGGTGAGGAGTGGGAAACAATTGATGAAAACATACCTTAGTACACTCGGCATGTATTCAAACTCCAGTCTCCACGTCACAGGGAAAAACAGACTAGATGAGAGTGACCCCTTTTTGATCGTTCCTCCTGGTTTGGGTAAGAGTATAAAAAGCTAATCAAAGGATTACATTCATGATTTGGGTTACAAACTATCTGTGAAGTTGTATTCTACTTGACTATCAAGCTCTTTAATCATTTGATTGGCGCCGTTCAATATTAGTATGCGGTTCATGAACTAATAAACTACCGGAATGACGGCAATAGAATTTCTATCGAATTGTGTGTGGCTTAATCGCACGTCTGGGAAACATTATTTCTATTTGCATCTTCAATAACTCTGCAGGATATTTTTGTGCAGCACATGGTGTATATCGGGAATACCAAATGGTGGATGAACATGCATTCCTATCATTCTAATTGTATTTTGGCTTGTGTCTCCTATAACAAATTAGGAATGCAGACAACACTGTTGTACATCTGTGTACGTGGTTTTCCTAGTAATTTTTTTAAATGATAGAGTGCTCTCTATATATGTAGATTTCACAGATTATCAAGAAATAAAAAAGGAATAAAAGTTGTTTGAAATATATATTTTTAAAATTAAGACTTTTTATGCATTACTTAGGATAAGAGATTGAGGTTCTCTAATAGTTAGGATTTTTATTTTAAATTTTCATTTATGTTAATTCAATTTGATATATATTATCAGTAAGGTATTCAGGGAATATAGAAAAAAAAGTTAAATATTTAACTGTTAGGAGATTAAGAGTAGCTCAACGGAATTTGGTCTAGTAGTCAATCACTCTACCGCCACTACTATTAATAAAAAACAACGCAAAAAGCCTTGTAATAAGTTATCTTTGGCGTTATTATGAAATCTCCACTAAAACAGTTGGAGAAAATGAAATTAAAAATGTTAAGAGTCCAGCATGACCAACCAATAGAGGGATAGTTATTATTATTAGTATTAGCTATATGACTTACTATTACAAATCTTTAGCCCCACGTCTTGCTACCTGTTAAGGTTATACGCATATATATGAATGACGCTAATTGAATAGGGATGAGACCCGCCTCGGTGGCGTAGTTGGCTAACGCGCCAGTCGTGTTGAGCTAGACCGCCGAGGACGGGGAGATCGAGGTTAGAATCTCAGTCGGGTGAACTGGGGGTGGTTTTTCCTAAATGGTTTTCCACTCTCACTGCACGCAAATGCGGGTTCACTTCCTTTAAATTCAACCTTTCAAATCCCTAATCCATTAGTGTAATTAGTACTTAAGCGTATAACCCGAACGGCTAGTAAGACGTGGTGCTATTATTATTTATTAATAGGGATGAGGAAGGTAGAATTCAAAGTAAGTGTGACCACATTTGTGTGAAGGGAGAGTGGATTTTGAAAAAAACAAACACCATCAGTACACCTGACCGGGATTCGAACTCAAATCTTCCTACAATGGGCAGCCTAGTCAAACATGATAGTGATGCCTTAGACTATGGAGCTACAGAAGCAGGTCCATATTTGTGTACAGGAGTGTACAGGACATATTGTATATAGAGTGAAGTTTCTACGAAGAGATATGTGAAATGGTTATCTGCGTGCTCCCTTGCCCTGGTGTGCGCAGCACAGGTCATATCACCCACCGCAACCTTCAACCATTGATGGAGTTGGGGGCTCCATCTTCCCTTTATATGCTCGCTTTATGTAAAATAGCTTGAGTGCGGTCGACAGGGAAATCTGCAATACAAATATTTACACAACAGAAAAATAATGCTATTGAATTTTTTTTCTTGAATTGTGGTTCATTATAAATGTTCGAGATATAAACCATATTTTTCTTAATAAACAATTACACAACTCTTATATATTTTCATAATGTTGCATAGCATTTTATCCAAGCCAAAATCAGTTGTTAGGAAAACAACTATTGGTTTATTTATTCTTTGTTGATTTCATGATATAAGGGGAATATATTTGCCATTAAAAGTTAATTCTTTATATTGTCAAAAATGTAAAGCTATTATAAAATATATTTATTAAAAGGGTGGAATCGATTAGTATAGCTAAAAAGTCTAGGGGGTCCTATTATTTTATACATTTTAGGTAATACATATTCTATTCAAATCCGTTTACATTGTGGGATATAATTTTATAAAAAAAATTAGCATCGCGTCTTACTACTCGTTCGGGTTATACGCAGCACTTATGCTAATGTGCAATGGTAGGGTGATGTGAGATAAAATGGAGGACCGACAGTTTAACGTGGAATCCGAACCACGGGGGAGGCCTGGCATTCCACAAGTTCACAAGTTGTGATTAATACATGTCTTGTCAGAGGTGTAAATTTATTGCCTAAGCCATTATCTCTATATTTAATGTTTTGTTATAATATAAATTAACAAATATAGAGCCCCTTCAGGGATATAATAAAATGTTTTCACGAAGAAAAATTTATAAATATATACGTAACTTTTGCGCGATCAGCAGGAATAATATACCCTATTAATTGATAGGTATTAATATGATCTATAAAAATTTTACAGCAAAGGATGATAATTTTTTGGTAGATGAATTAGTGAAAATGGTTTAAACCTTTTTAAATGTCTTCTTCTTTGAATTGGACTGTAGCAACTTATTTCCAAAAAACCCTTTCAAATATTATTTTTTATTCTTTCAAATTTTCATTCCTGAAAAATATGCTATTAAAATTCACAAATATAATTTGTTATGTGGATAAATCATAAAGGTATTCTTAATAATACGTTAACACATCATACTTTAATATATTGCTAATTATATATTAGAATACAAGTCTTCTAGAACGTTACCATCCTAACTTAACCTGAGATAAAAGTAGGAGGTAACGGAGAGATTTAGGAAAAGGAGCCAACGAAATGCATGCCATGTAATAGCCCCAGTTTACTGTTGCAGGGCTGTGAAATGAGATGCGATGAGGGTAGTCTTCTTCCCTTCAACATAGTTTCTGTTTCGCTTGGGGGAGGGTTAGAAGGGGGTGGGGTAGTGATGGTTACTAGGTGGTATGGTTGACGGGGACGGGGAGCTAGGGGTAGAATTCCTCGTCTATGGTAGTCTCTGGTTGGGGAGGGAGGTGGGGGAATGGTTTGGTAGGTAGTTCCAGAAGGCTGTCTTAACACTCATCACTCACGATGACGCCTCGTGAGGTAGCTCTGGTAATACCACACCAGACAAAAACTGAGTCACTCTGTCGTGTTCACTGCCTTTTATTGCATTCTTGAAACGAGTGCCCTTGAACTCAAACTAAAGTAATTTAAAGGTTTTGGAGAAAATGGTTTAGTTCTCTATTAATTTTATTAAGTCACTGGGTTCTGAGCAGTTTAAAGAACTAATTATCGGCTCAGTTTTAGTTTGGCTGTTAGTAGAATACTATAGTTGGGACACAAGTGCTATAAAGATAATTACTTTTTTAAAGATTATTATTATTAATAATAATAATAATAATAGTAATAATGGCCTTTGTTTATCTGGCGAAGATAAGGCGTTAGTGGTGATTTAATGCTCATATGAAATAATTATTCACTATTTATTTGCTTAGATTAGATACAAGAATATTATATTAAAATAATTCTTATAATAAATGTTTTGTCAAAGGTCCATCATAAATATACTAGGTAATCGTCAATTACCTTACTTCCAGTATAATAATACTATTAATTGATTATTGTCAAATTTTTGCCCTATCTATAATATTATTACGGATTAAAAATACATCAAAATAGCTGTCTTAGCCTTGATTATTTATTTTAAATCAAATCGTTAACTTAGACTTCTTTCTTTCCTGTAATCTGATTCAGTGACTAGACTTGGTATCGAAGCTTGAGACAAGTAGGCCTGGTGGTAGAAAAAAAGAGATAAATCTATATCAATAAATGAGTGTTGGTCACTAAGACTGGAGCATTGAAGGAGTCAAAACACAATTATATTTTCCCATTGTTTTCTATTCTCTATCAATCACCAGTTTTAAAAATAGCACAATCAATATATCATGTTTAAAACTAGTGGTTTAGATTTATATTGAATAAAATTAGTTTAATTCAAATATACAAACATAAATATACATGTTTTGCAAAAACCACTATGCTAAAACTTTAGTTTATTATGTTATTTCACAAAATTAAAAAAAATTAAATAACATTTTTGTGCATTGTATAGTTTAATAGAAGCTAGCTATAGAAAAAAAAAGTCTTACTAAAAATAATATTTACAAAACATATTTTTTTAGGGAAATATACAATTCGTAAAACCATTAAATATGGAATACCTTTTATCATGCATTACTATTATTGACCAACCTATCGTTGGTTTATGGCCTCCATTATGTAAATCGTGAAATTTTCCAAGTACTATGTCATAAGTTCTCGTAATAAACACACAGGTAGGAGGGAAACCTATTTTATATACCCCCTTACTACTCGTGTATATACATGCGATGACATACATACAGTAGATCGCCATGTTTATTGGAGTGACTGACCCAATAGAGCAAGCTTACAACGATACACAAATTATAAAACATTTTTGGTTTACGTCGAACATCTATCACAAGTGTAGCTAGTTTAGTAACAACATTCAGACCAGGGTGAAGAGAAAGAGGAAACTATTACAGACCATAGAATCACTGTAAAGAGTAGAGATGAAAGTGATAAGGTTCAGGAATATGTGTGTGTGTGTGTGTGTGTGTGTTTGAGCTAAAATTAAACAGACAGAGAAAAGTAGTTGAGAGAGAAGAAATAATAGTTTTGTAGAAAATATTAAATATAGTAAGAAACACTTAGACTATCTATTAAATAAAACCAATATATTTATAGAGGGATCGAGTTAAATAGAGTAGAGATTCAAATATACGAACAAGAAAAAAGGGAATCCACTGGAAAATGTTGGGTTATAAATAAATAAAAAAAAGCTACTGAGAAAGTGATTTCTCAGCTACGCGCACTTTGTGGTTTAGTTCTTTGTATGATCTTTTGGTTGGCAGCATCTTTACATTCTAGATGGATAAAATTAAATTATTTGATGAAAATTTCCACTTACTTTATTCTAGATAGAGTAAATGTGTAAATTCATTCAATTGAATGGCATTTCTTTTTACTATAGATTTTATTTATTTTATGGAATAAATTACTAAAGTTATCATGGCAAAGCATTGATGGGTGTATACAATTACTAGTTAATTACTACAACATTTCTTTAATTGGGTAATTTTCCCCTGATTATGTGGGTGTGCTTTTTAGCTTATTAAATCTCGGATTTTTTTATTTAGTCAATCAAAACGTGCATGACTGAGCTAGAGGATTACTGTTACGAGAAGAAACGAGTCTTGGTGTGAATAATTTTACTGTAGTTATGCCATACTCTCTCCACGCTAGTTAAGGTGTACTCTCTCTATACAACTTTCCTCATCCATATCTCCTAGATTAAATATTTAATAGCTATTGAGTTCATTTTTTAGCTAATACCTTTTAAGACACGGGCTATGTGTTTACGACCATCTTAAATCAATAATGTTGGTATCAAAGACTAATTTTATGGTAGGTTATCGCACAGTATATTAAAGATGGACAAGAATTCCACAGCTATAAATTCAGTTAAGGAAACCGCCCCTTGTAAAACCAGTCAAATATTGATCCACACCCTTCGTGTCCACGTATCAGTAAAATATAAATTAACCCAACTCAGTGGCCACATGGTTTAAGGTGTTAGTCTCACATTAGACTAGACTGCCGATGATGGGGAGTTTGAGGTTATAATCTCTGTCAGTTATACTAAGAGTTTTTACAGAATGGGTTTCCCCTCTCACTCTATGTAAATATGGGTATACTTCCTATAAATATAACCTTCCTCATCCATAAAACTATTAAGCTAGAAAAGTTAATTAAAAACACATTTTAAATTCTTAGACCTCTATCATGAACGCTCCTTTTAAGGTGGTAATACAAAGAACGCGAGAAAAGGTGTTTTTGCAGTTTTTATAGCTAAACACTTTCTTGAGAAAAATAAATCAAACATTGCTCCAATATAAAATATAAAGAGTTTAGTTTTCTTCATATGATCACCTCAACATTGGTTGAATATCTTTAGAGGGTATCCTGGAATTTACTGAAAACTTGTTCTCTTATTTTAAAAAGGTTTTTAGATAATTCCACAATGATGATGATGATGACAGATACAAAAATGTTGATGGCCCCACGTGAAGAAACTTTAACTTTGTTTCTTTTGGAGCAATGTTTAATTTACTTTGTCAAAAAAAAAAATGCTATTAAAACTAAAAAAAAAAAACTGGGCTTTTCTCACATCTTCAACCCTCCCACCTTAACTCACCGTTCCCCAATTCACAGCTGGAAGTTTGAATCTAACATCTAATTTGTTATTATTACACAACATTCATTGCTATAATATACATACGAAATGTGTTTATTAATATTAATTTAAAAGTTTTAAATTCATATGAATATCTTCCTGCGTCAACTGGTGTAGCTACAATGCTTAGGTGGTATTATTAAATTCTTATAGAAAAAAACACCCTGGTGTATGAAAATATTCTTAATATTTAATATTGGAATTGTAACAAATTTTTAGTTCAAAAGTTAGCTAAAATGCATCTTTAATCTTACAAACAAAATTTGAGTTTAGTCCAAAGCTTCTATATGCGATTAGCCTTATAACCTGTAACTCATTTTTTAAAATCATAGTGTATATTTTATTTAATAATTATGTTTGATACGTAGCCTATTAATATTTTCAATGAAATGGTAGTTTCAGAGACAGTGACCTCCAATTTAGCGTAGGAAGAGGTTAAGAAAATTATTAGTAACACATGATAAACTATCCCAAAGATCTGGTCAGGATTTGAGTCCTCAATTCCCTGATCTTGGATTTGTTATATTTATATCATTTAGTTGTAACCTGTATGTTTTCTTGAATATAATAACAGAGATGCAGTACCTGCAACATTCCCAACATTCCACCTTATTAAACAGCAGACCAACACAAATGGAATACATCATGTTTGCTCCACGCCACAGAAAATCTTGTATACTGGTTACAATGCAACTACTGCATTGCTGAATACATTGGTCTCACCACAGGAATACTCAAGACAACGAATTAATTGTTACAGTTTAGATACAAGATACAAAGACCCTGACAAACCAGAATCACTTAATTAACAAACGTATAATTCAGATGTTGACTCATACAATAGTACTAGACTAGAGTAACACGAGCCCTCCTCAATAGTTGCAACAATTCCCAGCTTCGTAGGTATACAACCAAATCCAGGCACCCCCTTGGTCTAAACCAGGGATCGCAAAAAGGTCGATCGCGATCGATCAGTCAATCTCGCAATAATTTTCAATCTATCACTTAAGAAAACGTTATCGTCATGAAAAGGCAAGCTTACCTTGCTTTATTCCACTATGGTACAGCTTATAAGATAGGGCCAAAGTATAATCCGTCCAGGTATGGCTGCTATCTTACTTGGTTCCACTATGGTGCAGTTTTTAAAGATAAAGTCATAGTGTAATCTGTCCAGGTAAGACTGTTACTTTGCGTGGTTCCACTATGGTGCAGATTGTAAGAGAGGATCATAGTGTATTCATTCAAGGTAAGAGTGCTACCGTTCAGGATAAACAGAGTGTATATTTTATTTATTTTGTGTATTTTATATAAAGGCAGGGACATAAGTTTTGGAGGAAATATTGAATTTAGGGAATAAATTCGGTAAAAGATGTAAAGAAAAGAATAATTAAAAGTAGAGTGGAAAAAGAAGGGTGATAGCGGGACCTTTGATAAATGTCAAAGTCGATCAGGACCCCAAAAAGGTTGCTGACACCTGGTATAAACCTTTTCTTCCAACCAGGCCTACGCACATTAGTCAGTCATTTCTATTCAAACAATAATAATAAATAATATAATATAATATTCTAACCATCTACTATGAGTCAAGACACATGTTTGAACCGTCGTATCCTCATTGCGAACGGCCCAAATTGCAAACAGAGTGAAATTCGTACAAATTGTAAACACACCCAAAATTTTATGGCCACCTAAGTATCCAATGTACAGATTGCGAACAAGTAAAATAGCAACTCGTGGGAATTCCTACTTGAGGGTGACGACACGGGTGGAAGGGGTTACTGGCAGCTCCCACCAGCCACCGTGACTTTCCTTCTGACCCGTCTTAACCTAACCTAACCTAGCCTAGCCTAATCTATCCTGACATAACCTAACCTTGCCTAGACTTACTTAACCTAACCTAGAAATACTCTTGTATGTAAACTAGCTAAATTAAGATTGACGAGGCTGAAAGAACGTACGACTGCCATGGCCACACCTATTAACAAATTAGGGGCGCTATATCAAAGCAACATGAAGTGTCCGCTATCTGGAATCCTCCCCATATATCAAAAATTTCACGTTTGCAATCAGGACTGTTCGGTATCTGGCCACCGTATGAACAGGCAACTACAGAATACAAGGGGGGAAAAAGAAGGAAATAACAGTATCTAAGTGATCATAATCTACCTCTAGCCATACTGTCATAGTCCAATTTATGTTTTACTCTCTTCTGCTGAAAAAGAGGGCTGATGTATCTCAAAAAAATAAAAAAATAAATAATTTTGTGTGTGTTTTTAACTGTAAGATTTGAGGCTTACAGTTTTCACCCTTCTATCCTCTTTTCAATATTTAATCTAATAAAATTGGTTAAGGTTTACGATGGTTACGAGTTTTGTAAATACAATTTTATATTTTGCTATTTTGAGAAATTGAACTAGTGAAAAACATTAATTCGTTAAAATTTTGGGAGGTATTGTGTAGTTATTTAATGGAATTATTTTGTTGGTGAAATAAAATTTTCTTTAAATAGCTTACACTCCCAATTCGTGTCACAAAGCTAGCGCGCTTCTCTAACATGTTTATCATTCGGAGCAGTCGTGAATTAGGTACATACCTTGGGAATTCCAATATGGCATCGTTTTACCATTTAAAAAAAGTTTTATGGACCATATAAAACCAAATTACCTCTAAATAGAGTTAAAAATGCTGTTGGTTTGGTCGAATATTGAAAGATAACTACTTTAATTTCAGACACCAGTGAATTCCAAAATTACACGTACCCAGTTTGTATTCGTATTTTATTTATTCCTATAAACTTATATTAGTCAACCTAGCCTGGTAATACTTTGCGTTAATAATATATATTTAAATTATCAGTAATATTGAAGGCCGAGAAAAATTCAAATATTATAAAATATGGTTTAAGATTATTTAAGACTATATAACTCAAAAAAAATTATTTCACTAAAGATTATGTCTGAATTAAATTACAGACACTGTATTTATCTCTAAATACTCTAATTTTATCCATAGATTTTTGAATAAAGCAAAAATGCAGCCAATATTAAAAGTATTTTGGTATTTGGTATACTAGAGGTGAAAAAAGTAGACTTGGTATAGTTGGTTTTCTCGATGTGTGAACTCGCATATTAAATAAATATAATTAGTAAATGTAGTTGATTTATCTTGTACTCGTATGTAATTAAGAGATTAAAAGATATATTTTTATCAAAATAAAATAATTTCATTAAAAATATGACATGGTTAATTCCTTGATATTTATTTGACTTAAAGTTGTATTTAACATTACTACTGTCGTGTTTGCCTTACAGACAATACATTTATTTGTTTGGAATATTTTTATACAAGCCTAAGGATGTGCTCACTGAAGGGGCTATATATTATAAATAGATCTGATAAAATAACTATAAGTAAGACATTTTTAATATAATACATAATCTTAATATTTAAAGTTGAAAACATTTAAATGTCTTTGTTATGAACCATAGTAACATTATCTTTATTATTTCCGATACGCATACTCTATAATATTATCAAACCTCTACAGTCATAAGTTTGTCACCATAAATACTCCTACATTAATGAACCGATTTGAACCTTTGGGGTCTTAATCTTTTCGTCCCGACGTGCAGATTCGCAATTAATTGTGAACATTTGGAAAATTTCCTACAGGAAGATATTTGTGAATTTATATATATATATATATTGGAAGGTTTTTAGAAATATAAAAGGTCAAATTATATTTTATATCAAATCAAAGAGGTTATTCTATATAAGTTTTAGGAATCTTGAGGGAGCACCCCTTCCCCATTTACTGCTTCTTCATTTTTAAATTTATGGGTAAGACATTTATGATTGTTTGGGGTTGTTCTTATACTTGCCTGACGAATTTCAATTTTCTATAACACTGAAGCCATTCAACGGAACATTGCTTGCAACTACAGATTCTGCTTCTCATCTTGCTCGACTCAGCAATGATCTATTTGAAACAGGTGGGGTATTAGATTTAGTATCTGAACAGAATATCGAGCAAACCATTGCTCACAAACCCATTATTGGCAAATCAACTTTGGCTCCAAGAAATTAGGGCTGCACCAATATTAACAGCGAAATTCTATGAAAATTTTCTGGCGATATTCTGAGTGATTGCAGTAGTTTAATTGGCAACTATATCAATGAACAACCTCCATTTCCCACTTAGTTTTAAACAGTCTAACTGGAGCTAAAATATAACGACTTTTTGTGTTTTATTATTAACTTAAACACAATGAAGTGTGTGATAAATATACAATAATTAGTGACATATGCACAATAGCTCCATTGATTGCGAAGTACTGATTGGATTCTCACGTGGTGAACGAGTACTTTTTCCTTGAGTGAAATTGTCTCCTTCAGAAAAAGTTTTCCCATTCAAATTGCAACGCACCCAGTTTCCTTTGACAGTTGCTTTTTCCATGACCATTAATAGTAGTAAAGGTAAATTTTTAACAAAATTTGGGATATTATTGCTTAAAGCTGTCTTTGCACATGGGCAATTAATTACCGGTATACGTTTCATTTCGATCCCACTCTTTCAATGCGTAAATATATTCTTAACTAAAGAAATAATAGTGAATGTGAGAGCAATGTATTTTAGACAAACAACTTTGTTTATAAAGAGGTTCTCTAATTTATTTATATGGAGAATTAGCTAATTAAAATATAGCCTATGTAGCTCATTAATTAAACTTCTTTATTAAGGTATATAATTTGTCATAAAAATGTAGAGTTTAAAAATTCATTCTAATTTTATGTTATTCATATTCACTAGAGATTTAAAAATATTGTTTTTTCAGTAAATGAATTTACGTTCAATTTAAAAATTCATATTTTAATAAAAATCGATTTTTTCGGCTGGGACAACTAGTCTATGAACTTGTTACGCTTTTCAAAATACATTGTATTTGTGGATTTATTGTTCTGAAAATTGTATTATTAATTGAACCTATTTATTTACTTAGTTACATTATTTTACCAAATTTACTTGTGTCTATATATAATTATTAGTATGTAGCATAAACATCGTAATGATTCTATTTTTACTTAGTAAAATGCTTATTTTCTTGAAAGCTACTGCGAGAATACTTAAACTAGTTCTAACCATGGTAATATCCATATAATACGTATGATGGTGTCATCAATACTTTTTTCATATTTGTTCAATTGACTAAAATATAGTTTCTATTGACGTTCAAAATAATTTCATGTATGTAGTATTTGATTTGTCATGTCACCTGTGCTAATTTATATCAAAATGCCCATTACAGATAATTGTAGTCTATTTTACTGTAACCAAATATAAATTAAAATGGTCTGTACATATTATTATATCATAATGAAGCGAGTATAATATTGTTTTTACTGTGACTATTTTTGTCTTTAGACTAATTGTAGCCTAATTGTTAAGAATAAATTGAAACAGGTATAGGCCTCCATCGTTTAACTTTATAGTATGTTGTTTTTAAGAATGAATTATAAACTTGAGTACCCGAAATATTGTTAGCTTGTTCTACTCAGCTTAGCACATCAGATGGGATCATTAATTTATAACATGTCTAGACCACACATCGTTCATTAATCAAATATGTCTCATTCATTTAAAACTTTGACGTCATAAAGAGGTGAATGGGCTATAAGGGCCAAAAAGCGATATCCAATTTCATTAACATAATGAGTTCTTATATGTGTCAATCTATCAGCTTTCAGACAAGAAAAATATGAATCCTTTAGTTAGACTCCTTCTCGAGGGAAAAAAAAATAATTATATAACGTGTAAAGTCCGAATCCAGATAGTGTATATTATCCAAATAATGTTGACTTTATCCAAAATACGTAGACAAATTTGAGTAAGAGGTGATTGAATAATGTTTTTCAAAGTTTATCCAGATAATATTGACATTGTCCACCAGTACTTGGATAGTGGCAATTTCTATGGTCGAGGTTAATTTAGTTAGATTAGGCTAGGCTAACTTAGATTAGGTTAGGTGAGTTTAGGATATGTTAGATTAGATTAAGTTAGGCTGGGTTAAACTAGGTTAGGTGTGTGGAAAATAAAGTATAAAACGAGGTGTTTCGAATGTTAGTCCACTGTTACGATCCAATTTATTGTCTTAATTTCGAAATATTGTTTCAAAATAGAATCCATATTGAAATTTGCTAAGTTTTACAAATATTATTTCGCGTGATCCAATTCCTTCCGGCTAATGTCGATAATATCCGGATAGTGTAGTAAATTAGATAAATTACTTTCTATTTCTGACTTTATCCATTGCACTTGGCTAATTATGACGTCTCCCGGCTAATTTCAACATTATCCAAATTTCGTACATAATTCAACTCAATAAATAAACTCAATAAATATAAGTTTTTTGGATAAAATTAAAATTGAATCATCCAAGTTAAACCTATAAAAAAATAAAACTGAATATATTTTATCTACTTTTAATAGTAACTTAACGTCTAAGCTATTTAATTTAAATTTATCTAGTTTCAGATTAATTTTATTTTCCTAATTTATTGAATTAATAAAACAAGAACACACTTCAACTAATTCAATATTTATTTTAAATATTAGTTCATTGTGAATTAAATTTTATTTATAAATTTTATTATACTAAACCTTATTAGAAAAAAGTATTTTTCAAGTAAGATTATTAGTTCTATTAATACCAACCCTAAACAAACTATAGTCAATGCTAGAAAATGTATGATTGTTTTGATCTATTTTATATAAAAGTTAGTTTTTACAATACCCCTTTAAGGTCATTTGACCATCAACATTTTATTGCACAATTTAAAAAGTGTATAATTATAAGCTTTAATTACAACATTTTACAATTCAATACAATTCAATAATTACTAAAAAAAAAAGGTACGAAACTACGCACGGACTTTCTCGCTCTATTGTTTAAAAATAGAGATATTTACTCAAAGCTCGTAATATATGTGAAAATAAATAATATACACAAAAAATCCAAGGTAAATTGCACTATACTTACGTAAAACATTTTTTGAGTACCGGTTTTAAATTTTGGTAACTTTATTTTTAAAGAATTAATGTCCTCATTTGTATGTTTGGATCAATAAAAAAGGTTGATATTGGGTCCACAAGGGTCAAAACTTCGTGTTAAAATTTAGACTTCCAGTTAAAATTTTAACATTTTATTAGGTGTTGCACATCTTCAGGTCATCATATTGCTATTACATTCCTCATTTATAAAGTTTGACCAGTAAAAAATGTAAATATTGACTATTGATTCTAAAATTAAGGAGATAGATCAATGTTGTACAAATATTTCTCCTAATAAGCTAAAGGAAAAATAGCAAACTTTTTGAGAGACTTACTTATATTGAATTACTCAATGGCATTAGAGAATTATTGCCTTAAAATATATCTATGTATAACTAAACCTCAAAAAATTGAATTAAGATAATTAACACTATCTCAGAAACTATTGGTTTTATAAAAATATATTTCAAATAAAAGGTTTTTTTAATAGTGCTACAATTTTGCAATGAAAATTTATTTAGTATCTCGAGTAGTTGCGGGGATATGGAAATTTCCGCTTCTGTAAAGTACCTTTTTTACCCTTAGTAAACTACCTTTAATTCTAGGGTTGGATATCCAATTCAAAAAACCCTTCGGGGCAACCCTATGGCAACCCTAGATACCAAGTTTTAGCCCGATCGTTAAAATAGTTTAGGCTCTAGTCCGAGGTACAGACAGACAGACGGACATTCAAAAACAACTTTTTCGGATTCTGGGGGTCATGAAACGTCAAAATTCATCAAAATCTGGAGTTCGATTTTTTTGACGATCACAATAATTTTTCTATTTCTAAGATAGCGATAAAGTAAAAAGGAATCATTCAATATATTTTATTTAAAAAAGTAGCATTTATAATAAAAGGCCACTCTGTCTCACTACGTAATTTTGTCATATTAGGCTAGTTTCCTGAAAGGGTTAACCCTGTTTAAAATTGATTTAATTTTTAAATTGATACAACCTTTAAATACATCACTAATACAAGTGCACACGTTGTACGAGGTTTTTAATTAAAGTCAGAATACTGATTCAACAGAAATACGCTTGGCGATAGCACGCTTCAGGTAGGAGCTAATTAAAGTGCACTCTGCATGTAAATTATTGTCAACAAGTAAAAAGTTATCCAAATAAAAAAACTGGGTCATTCTATATTTTTGTTTTAAAAAAAATTATGAAACTAAACACCAGTTCTTGAAATTTAGTAAAATGATATTAATATACCAAAAGTTTATTTATAAAAACTATAAACTTTATTGTAATTTACTATAATTATATTATCACCTTTATTAAATGGGATTAAAATATAAAATACATAGAGAAGAATTACTTGACTTTTTTTATGAATAAAGAATAAAATAACCATATAACTTAATCTCTTAATTCATCTGACCGGAATTTGTCTTCCTACCTCATAGCCTGATAGGTTTTGTGTTCTTGTCAAACACCACTAATTTATATTTTATCTGCCCTGGTCTAGAAAGTTATTTGTATTAAAATATGAACTAAATGTTTTGAGCAATATCAAATCCAAAGTAATTGATCCAATCCTAGCTATGAGATGCAGTTAACAATAGTTTATTCTCAAGAGAATTGTGTAACTTTAGATTTGATGATGAAACCAGACCCAAACTATTGTCAAAGATAGGTACATAAATCCTTCCAAAAGCTAGATATGCGTTTTGCTTTCACAGTTGAAGCTCTCCTAGAGCGCCATAAGTTATTAACACGATGTTCAGATATTACGAGAGGCTAATCCTATTTCACTTACTGAAGAACGTCCTTTAGAGCATCGTCCAATTTCTCATAGGCTTTAAAGCTGAAACCCTTCCTACCTCTCGATATACTTTGTAGATATAGTGTGCATGGATCTGTATCATAAAGTAACCCAAGGGCAGTTTAGTAGAAGGGTAAAGGGTGGGGGGTTGGGGAGTAATGCTTGCTCACAAACAGCTTTGAAGCTGTAAACACAAGCGTACCACTAAACTTGGAGAAGTCCTAATTGCCGCTCCAAGCGTTGTCGAGGACTTGAAGACCTGCAGAACAGTTTCAGATGGTGAAGGAGGGGGTGGTGGGAGGTTGAGGGGGGCCTTGTTCAAGGTGTTTTGGTAGATTTCTATGTGAATTGAGAACAAGACTCATCCTAGGAAAGATATAAAATAGTTGCAGGGATTATCTTGATATGAACATAGGGCTACTTAAAATATACATATAACAACATTTAGGTTAATTTTTCGATGGGCTCAACCGTGTGATGTCTTACTTATACATCACTAGTTAACCTACTTAAAACCCGCCTCGGTGGCGTACTGGGCTAACGCGCTAGTTGTGTTGAGCTCGGCTGCCGAGGACGGGGAGATCGAGGTTCGAATCTCGATCGGGTGAATTGAGAGAGGTTTTTTCCTAAATGGTTTTCCACTCTCCCTCCACGCAAATGCGGGCTCACTTACTCTAAATTAAACCTTCCCAATACCTAATCTATTAGCGTAATTAGCACTTAAGCGTATAACCCGAGCGGGTAGTAAGACGCGGTGCTAAATAATAATAATAATAATAATAATAACCTCTTTAAACGTGTGATTGTTAAGTGCTGAGCTACACTAATATTAAACCATCCTCCTGTTAGTAGGAGATCTACTTTAAAGGCATATATTGAGTTTTTGATACCTTGTAGACACAAACTGGAAATTGGACATTATCTTAGTAGTAGTTTTTTTAATTGTAAAAGTTTTCATTAGCCCTACAATATAAGTTCGGGAAATTAGACGAATTAGGTTTTACACTGGTCTTAATTATAGAACAATCATTCTTGTTCCCACTAACTGCAAAATAATAAACTGAGCTTTATCGTTACACCTTTCATAAACCATTATTTTTGAAGGCTATAAAAAAGAAGGGTGGATGGTAGCAAATATATTTGCACGAACAAAATAGAATCCCATGTGCCTACAAAAAGGAAATTTTAAAATATAAAATCTGTATAAACAACATCTGTTTGGAGAATCTTATAATATTATCTCGTGTCATAAAAAAATCCAATTCAACAATTTTTTTGATCGGTTGATTCGGCACTATATTTATGAATAATTTTGTAATCTAGTTTCTAAACCATTAAAAACATTTTACTTTTTTATTTTTATTTATCACTGTTTCTTACTACCCGTTCGGGCTATACGCTTAAGTACTAATTACACTAATGGATTAGGAATGGGGAAGGTTGAATTTAGAGGAAGTGAACCCGCATTTGCATGGATGAAGATGGGAAAACCATTAAGGAAAAACCACCCCCAGTTCACCCGAACGAGATTCGAACCTGGATCTCCCCGTCCTCGGTGGTCTAGCTCAACACGACTGGTGCGTTAGCTAACTATGCCACCAAGGCGGGTTTTACTTTTTGTTAATTTTGCTGTCACACAAATTAAATTTCCCGTATCACCACACAGGTATTTAAATTTAAATGGAAGAAAATTAGTAAGGAATCTAAGGTGTAAGAGCTTAAAGAAAGTTACCTGTGGGCCATTTATAAAGATTTATCAAGTGGACATGACATATTCTAACTTTTTGTGTTTTCGTGGTTATCCACATTGCTGGTCACTTGTTTAAAACGTCAAACTTTGAATGTTTGTAAGATTAAAATAATTCTCCTACATAATACTAAACCAAATTTGAGCTTTCTATTTTTGTTTGTTTTTATGCTAGCTTAAATTACTTTGCTAGTGTGGCGCACCATCAGGTTTTATTATATTATATGTATTCAACGTTTCATATTTGTAAATTTATAGATTTTCGAGCTACCAGTACGAATGGCCAAGCGATGCAAGGCGTAGATCTGTAAATATGTGTAGAATTTAAACAGACACGTCTGAGGTGCATAGCCTGAAATTATACTAAGTAGGCAGGCCTAAGCCATGTTTAATCTTTCTTTGTTTTTTTTGGGTTTTCCGAATAAGCTGTCACGTGATATAAATCGTTTAGCTGGAAATTAATATAATGTCGTGACCTACCCCCCGTGGGCCTGATTTTTCAGGATAGCTTGCGGGAGGGATTAGGTCACAGGCAAGGTAATTGTGTGTGGGTTCAAAATAATACTTAGGGTTACAAATTTTGGTTTAATATAAATTACTAAAATATAATATAAAATTTGATTTTGAATGAAAGATAAAGAAATACAAGCGATAGGATGCTCACGGTAGAACTGGTTTCACTCGTGGAAACTTAGACCGATGGAATTGACTGACACTGTGTGTGAACCCTACAGAGCTCGATCTCAAGACCATGGGCTCGACGGATGCCCTCTAAGACAAGTGTTACTGATGACCCAAAGATGTAGTCTGATATGGTCCAGCATTGGGCAGCGTAACCACCTGCGATATCGATGGAATTGTCACAGCCCCGATGTCAAAAAATAAAAAAAGCTCTTATAGCCCACTATGGCCCCTTTCCTGGCCCACTAGATCTAATATTGTTATGAATGGTCAACATTATCTTTCAGTCTTTCTAGTTCATTGCGTCATATACGATAAGCCAACACTTTTTTTAGCACGTGCATCCACTCGAGTTATGTAAATCAAAACAAACATTCAACCATTGCTTAGTGGTTATGACAGTAATATGAAAAATAAATATTCGTGAGTTGTTGATTTAATAAACTATATGGGGTGTTAATAATATGGTTTCCCTTTAAAAAGTTTCAGATTTATGTTACTTGCTTTATTAGTGTCCCAAACCAATGGTCAAATGGTCTAGGACGTAAGGTCCATAAAAGTACAAAAATAGAGGTTCAAAGCTACCACGCTCAGGTTTCCTAAAAACTATTCAAAGTTTTATTTATCTAGGTTTTAGAATTACCCACACTGATGGTCATGTTATTTATGTCGTTAAGATTTAAATAAGCCATCTTTTAAGGAATAAGTAATCTGGTTGTCTGAATTCAGTTATTATTAATTATTTAAATTAAAGGTACAATCATCAAATAGATATTTCAGCTATTGATGTAAATACAATACAACCAATTAATCCTATAATAATTTAACCATGGAAATGTATTCTGTAATTTCTCTTTGAATTTGAAATTTTAATTATTCCTTGGTGATCAATTTATGTAAACAATGAATGGAGACTATAATAATAAAAGCGTATATTGATAGGCAGTTTAGCGCTGTTAACGTAGTTTAAGGCAACACTTCCAATACATATGTAAAATTAAGGTTTATCTCTCTATATAACAAGTTTCATCTTACTGGGCTTCTTGGTTTTAGAGTTTTTGCATCTACACCCTAACAAACTTTATATTTTATTAATGTGACGAGAATGAAAATTACAACTCAAAATATAGTCCTGTAAGCTTGAAGTTTCAAAGAACATATATATCTTAACAAACCTACTATACTTTTGAGGTCAAATGACCTATATATTTAAAACAAATATTAACTTTTTTTTCTGGTTAGTTTTTTCATTGACACAAAGATATTTCAACTTATTGCTTCTAGTAGAATTATTAATGGTGAGCTTGTGAGGTTATAAATCCCATTCTTGGTTCAAGTGCGAAACACGTACTGGAAAATACTCCACGATAGGGCTACAGACGAACTATCACGTACAGCCGTTTGTTCAATACAATATTCATCTTCCTACATTGAAATGTTACCTAAGAGCTACCAATATATTTTTCTCTCTCTGACCTAAGATAAAAAAACTAGGGCACTTTGTATTGACAGAGCTGCATTCTCGTCTCTTAATCAGGAGACCGGGATTCAATCCTCCTATATTGGTGCACAGAAGATAAAATCTCCCAGGGCTATTTTTCTTTTCCCTATGCCATTAATATTGTATCCATTTCAAGACACTCTTCTTGTTATTTGATTATTATTTTTATTATTAATAATAATTAATTCTTATTATTTTCTTTACTATGGTGCTGGGAAAGTCATAAGACTCATAATAGACCAGCATTGAAAAGTACACAAGTATCTTAAAGGCAAGTATTGTAACGTTATTTGCCACCCTACCATTTATTTCCTTATATTTTTCCCAAGCTTTGTAAATAGTTTCAAGTTTATTTTCGTTTGAAACACGCTGTGTCGCCGGCATGACAAATAATACTATTTACATCCATTTAAATAAATTAAAAGGACGTAATATAGAACATCTAACACTGTTTTAAATAATTTAAACAATTAATTTTGACCTAAGGAAGAACACTTAACTTTTATTAAACATATTAATTTCCTTCCAAGAGGTCTGTTGACTCTTCTTCTATTTATTTTGAATGTCAGCCATGATTAATTTTAACGCATGCGCAGATATGATGAACAAGTGAGTGGCGAGTCTCGTGCTTGTAAAAGTAGTAAGAAAAAAAAAAGAGAAAAAGAAGACGTTCCAAACTAGCGCGCATTTCAATTCTGACAGATTAAA
>CABFWO010000463.1:0-13948 GCA_902155825.1 Timema genevievae | reverse complement strand
TTTTAATGATCCATTGTATTTAAATTGCTATTTTTTATTTTTTTTATTTTAAGTACTCTCAACTCTTGTGGAAGCCTACAACACACCATTGTAACATTGACATTGTAATATCTAGGTAAAAGTTCCCGAGCACACCCAGTGGTCTCGAGCATTTAGAGTCGTCGTGCATTTGTTCAAATTAGTCGAGCTAAAGTTTATTTATATTTATTATTATTATTATTATTATTTCTCCTAGTTTCCAGGAGTGGCGCCCAACACAAAATTTTTTATTAATCTTGACGTTACCCCTTTTTGTTGATAAGACACAATTAGGACATTTATATTAGAGTATACTAAAATAATAAAATAAACAATGATATAACTATAAATACTCATGAATACTTACAAAACATAGGATATATTAATGATAAAAATAATAAATAAATAGTATGAGAGTAGTAAAGGCATGAGTATTAAAACAATAATAATAATAAAATGATAATAGGTGTTCTGTCTTACCACAGGTCCATTCCTTTTGTCAGTGAACTTATACCGCCAATGGGCCCTGTACTCTGCCTCTTCCTTCAGCTTCCAGATTTGTCTTCTTTAAAATATTTGAATCCTCCTTCTTACTAAACTCCTCTTTCCCTCAACCTTGCCTTCTATGACGTAGTGAAGAAGACAGTTCCTTCCTCCACAGGATGTTTCTGATCCAGTTTTCTTTGTACTTAATAATCACATCCAAAATGGTTCTCTGCTCACCCACTTTTCTTAGGACTTCATTTGTCACCCCGTCTGTTCCTCTCGATATTCTCAAATCTTCTCCAGCACTATATTTCAAAGCTCTCCATGTATTTCTTTTCACATTCACTAGTAGCTATAGTGCAATTTTAATAGAAAGACCGGTTAAAAAATAGAAACTTTTTTGAGGCCAATATTGATAACATTCTACTATATTATTAGTGTTATTTTGTATGCATTAATAATATCTACCATTGGTAACATCACCAGACCAAATCACTTTACGTATGAATAGGTGAAATTAGATATATTAACTTTACCAGTTCTGATTGCAAATTGCTAATTTTACCAATCCATAAGACAAACGTGGAATTCCAGGCCTCCACCGTGGTTCGGATCCCACGTTAAGCTGTAGATCCTCCATTTATCTCATAATCACCCTACCATTACACATTATCGTAAGTGCGCATAACCCGAACGGGTAGTAAGACGCTGTGCTAATAATAATAATAATGATAATGATAATGATAATAATGATAATGATAATAATGATAATAATAAATTCACCAGTTGTCTTCCCATGGAAGTATAACTGTAACAATAGCATATTAGTGTTATAAAAATAACACTTGTGATTTTGTGATATAGTAATATGATTTTTAAATTATTTTCTTTCCACATCTTGGCAACCATTTGGGTTATACACACTTCTTACTTATGCTTATTAATTAGGAATGAGGAATGTATAGTTTTATAGTAATTGTAATAATATTTTTGAGATGTAAGTGTGGGGAAACACTTATAAAAAACACCTTGAGGTGGGGATCTAGGGGACGTGAGAAAATGTCAGTGTTTTTGCAGTTTTTATAGGAAAACCTTTTTTATCCAAAATAAAAAAATATTTCTCCAGTAGTAACGTTTAGTTTAATTTTATTCACATGATGATATCAACACTTGTTTAATGTCATGAGCATAGCAGCATTAGATGACAAAAAATTTTAATAAAGAGAGAAAGTTTTCATTAATTCCAGGACACCCTTGACAGATATTCAACAACTGTTGATATCACCATATGAAGAAAATTAAGTTAAACGTTTTTACTGGAGAAATATTCTATTTATTTGGACAAAAAAATGTTTTGCTATGAAAACTGTTAAGTCACTGGCCTTTTCTCGCGTCCCCTTCCATCTCACTTTAAGTACATCCAACTGCGATTTGAACCCCGATCCACTCTAACACTTGACGTTTTAGACGTTGAAAAAATATTGATGTAGGTAGTTGAACATAATTAAATATAATATAGGCTCTTTGGACCTTGATCTACCCATAATCGGCAGTCCGGTCTCTTGCAAGAGAGAAGCCTTAAGCCTCGTTCACACCGGCGAGCGGAATGGCGAACCGAACGCTTCACCGCGCAAAGTGCTGCAAAATTCCAGTGAACCTGCAACAAAACCGCGCACATTTCCCCGATCCACCCAATGTCAGTATTTCGACGAACCGTCAAAGAGATGTGCGCGAACGTATTTCAACAGTGTGGACGGTTAAGCGAACATTTCGACGAACATAAATTTTACTTCAACCTAGAAATGAGAAAAAAAAACACGTTATTTTTGATGGATGGTTTATTGAGTATTGTTTCAAGAATTTAAAAAGGTAAATTTGAAACATAAATATCTTCAGGCAGAGGTGGGTGGGGAGGTCCATTATTCTAAAAAAGTGATTACTTATTTTATAAAATATAATAAAAAGTAATTACAATTTTAAAATATTTAATAAATCTGAGTAGTTAATAGAACATAATATTAAAATAAGAATACATCTCTGCACAGATGTATTTTTTACTTTGCTTCTTGCAGGTGAGATAGATGCAAATATATGCGTCTGTCGATTCTTGTTGATACGTATTATTCTCCATGGGTTTGGACGATACTAACGGAAAAACAGCGAACAGAACACCCCCACCACCTGTCAGTGTTCGCCATGCAGTTAGGTATACAGTTCGGCGTACGGTTCGCTGTTCGGTTCGTCATTCCGCTCGCTGGTGTGTAGGCGGCTCTAGATCAGAGGACGGAAACTGGCTGATCGCAATCAAACGGTCGATCTCACGACAATTATCAGTCTATCACGTAAGAAAACTACCCATAAGATACATGATTTATAACTCTCAGACTATAAATTAAAAAATAGCTAGTATGACACAATCGTACCTACTTCGTCATAAAGTATATTATAGTTTGTTTCAAAATTCTAAGAAATCAATTCAATAAATTACCATATTCCATATTGAGTTTTACTTATAAAAATAAACATAATTAGAAAAAACCGGTTATCTCTGAAAAATAAGTAGCCGATACAGTTTAATTTATCATGTAAGTAATCCCCCCCAACCTTCAACATATACATATATTAGAATTAGAACCATTTTCAAGAAACTTAAATTTTCAAAAACCAGTTTTCAGTAAACCATAAATTTTTTAGAGAAAAAATCTAAATAACTTTTCCTCAATGCATGACTACATTACATATAAATATATTCGAATGAGATCCAATATAATCGTTTCGTCTGTGGTCCAGATATAGACCGAGAGACATAACTACACACATACATATAGAATTATAGAACCCACTTTTTTGAGTTAAGGGAGAATTAAACCTTAAAATAATCCTAATAACAAATACTAGAAATGTTCACGGCTACAATACTTTTTCTATTTGAGAAATTATAACATGCCCAAGATTTGAAAATAAGCACACCAAGACTGGATTCTGATGAATATTATTAAGTCACATGATTAATATGGTTTATGAATAAAAGGACGGATAAATTGTATTAACATTTGGTTTCTACTCGAATAAAGCATAACATATTTCATATATAAAATACAAGAGTTTTACTGGTAAAACAAAATATAAATCTACAAAAAATTTTCTGAATTATTTTAAGGGTATTTATTTTTAACTATATATTAATACACATGCAGCAAATTAAATTGACGCTACGTTGCAGTAACCTATATATTTTAAATTTAATTTAAAACGTTCTTTTCATTTTCTATACAATGAATACTATATTCTATTTGTTTTAGAAATACCACACACAAACTTGGAATCTATTAATACTTTCCTCAGATTGAGAAACTATACCAAAGATAATAAATACGTTTCCATTGACTGCTTTTAGAGCTTAATATAAAAGCAAGAAGCGTTGCGATGGCCTACTAACACGCAAACATCTGAAGATAATAAAGACTTGAAAATCGGGGCACTATGCCAGTATAATTTTACACGAACACTTGTCCGACTATTCGCACTAAACTGGTTATTATAGTTTGAATAATGGGGCCTTGTTCGTTTTAAATTCGGATGTTCCCCGATCGGTATGGTAGAACTTCCCTCGAACATACATCGATAACAAAACGGGAAGCTAGTTATTGGAGTTGTAGAAGGCAGCGATTGTGGTAGTTTGTCGAGGAATTAGGAGAATTCTTGTGTATAGAAGTGGGAATTGCTAAGACGAATTATCTTAGACAAGCGCAATGCAGTGGTGGAAACACATAACAATATTAAAACTTTTGAAACATAATCTGTATATATATGATTGAAAACACTTTTTCAATGAAAATAAATTTTTCAAAGATTGAACGCACCAGCACAAATATAATAACTAAATATTAGGCTAATCTAATATGGTTTATTAATGAATGGTAGATCACGGTTTGAATCCTGGCTTGTACTTAGAATGGCTTTTCCTTAAATGGTTTTCTCACTCTTTTGACGAAAATGCGGCTACATTTATTATACATTATAACCTATATAAACTTAATTCATGTTGCCCAGAATGGTAGTAAGAAGTGATAAAAAACTAAATAAATGTTGCATTTAAAAAAATATCATTTACGAAATATAAATGGTAATTAATACACTAAAAGACTTATTTAAAAAACTATAAAACAAACATAATACATGTGTGTGTAAACTAGTGAGTTATAGCCATCTGTATATTATTTATATATAAAACTTATATACTCCCAATTTATTTATATATAAAACATTATATACTCCCAATTTATTTATATATAAAACATTATATACTCCCTATTTGTTAACACTAAAAATCTGAAGCATTTTTTGTCACAGATCTTCGCAACCTATTCTGGTTATACACATACTGTATAAACTAATTACATTAATGTGTTAAGGAAGAGTAAAGCTTAGTTCAGTTTGAGTGTAACTGCATTCAAGTGGAGATAGAGTGGAAAATAATTTAGGGAAAACCACCATCAGCACACCTAACCTAGTTTAGAACACAGATCACCCCATCATCTGCATTCCAATCTAGTTCGAAAGAGTAGAGGATGGAAACTGGCTAATCGCGATCGACAGGTTGATCTCGGGACAATTACAGCTATGAATCTTCTAGACTCATGAATATAACAAGTGCATTCAAATAATATTTTTGTCATTAAAATAACCCTTATTATTAACAATCAATAAATTTACAAGGGCACTAAACAGTTGAGTTTGAAAATTTACATTATATTTATTTTATATATTTGTTTTTATTTGTCTTAATAGGTAGATGAGATAAGTATATGATGAAAGATTGAATTTAAACAATAAGTATAAGATGGATAGACAAAAAAAAAATCAAAATAGAGTAGGGAGACTGTATTAAGTTTATATTACGTTTTGAGCCCAAAAATATTGCTGACCCTTGCCTTGGACCATTTGAAACTAATATCAAGGTAATCACTAAGAGGTAAAATGTTATATTTTAAACCATCCGTACACAACAACAGAAATTATCAATTTTTACTTTCTCTCGACACCACGAAGAAAAAGTATTGTGATCGTTAAAAAAAATCTACCTTGGGATTTTGAAAAATGTCGACATTTTATAACCCCCCTGAAATTTAAATTGTACCCTAAATAACTAATGTAGCCTAGAACTTGTCTCGTGGTATAGTGGTCATAATTCCTGGCTTTTGACCTTGAGGTTCGGAGTTCAATTCCCAGCTGGTACCGGAGGATTTTTCTCGAAAGTGGAATAATTCCCATGGTCTCCAGTGTTTGGTTGATTAGGCTTAAGTTAGGTTAAGAACTTGAGTGGATCCACCCCGTCATTCTCACTATCACCATCTCATCGGGACATGGTAAGAGCCTCCACTAAAAGAATGTAGGATTGGTACATTCGGGCTTTCCGTGGATAATGGCACATTAGTACTGGCTAATCTTTCCACTAATGGGCTACGAGTGATGTAGCTCAGGAACACCATTACTATAGTGTGTTTTAAAAATTACTAATAATCAAATTTAGTCTATATATGTATATATATAGCTCTGTCCAGCTACCACGTCAACATACAAGAACGACTAATTTAATGTTATTAATCACTATCTAGCAATATAAAACTAAAGGAGATTTTATTAGATTTATTTATTTGAGGTGTAGGCTATAACGTGAACTTGCGAAACTGACTGATAATATAAGATTTCGAGAATTTCTATGAACGAGAGCGAAAGTTCATACCAATTTTGCCAGGGAAGGTATTTTCACATATTTTTCAGGGTTCTTTTACATGTCACAATCGATCTGGGATCTTTACTTCCCATACAAAGGAAGTTGAGCTATGCATTTTTATCGCTCAAGAAAAAATCTGTCAACCCCGGTTGGGTTTGAAGACATGAATATTGGGTCCTGAGTTGAACTCTTAGCCCCAAGACCACCAAGGTTGACTTTTTATTACAAAGTGGTGAACAAAGACTAATAAAATATTTTAATTAAGAAATATGTTTTGATTCTTTTTAAAATAGGTCTAAAATTCTATGATAGGATTTTCTGAAACTAAAGGTAAGTTAAAATATTTTCTATGGTGTATTATTGAAACGGTTATTTTGAGAAAATTTGAACCGGAGAAACAGTAAGATTATTTAACTTTGTGTGAACAGGTTTTGAACAAAATCTTTATATTTAATTTATATTTTAGTAAGCTTTGGCCCCTCCAATATTTCAAAATATGCTAATATGACAAACGTTTTATATTAAGACATGTATTATTGAGGCACACCAACATTAAGAAAATAAACCTAATATCTTGTTTTACTTTTTAAGCCTTAACATATTTAACATTTTCTTTAATTTTTCAAGACTTTTAATTTTTGCCGTGAGAAAAATAGGATAGATACACAAATAAGAAGTATCTCTTTTTAATAAATATGGTAAAGGGTCCAAGCGTTAAAAATGTTAATATTAACTGAACGTCCGATTGCGTGTAAACTCTAAAAACTCTTAAGTGCTTGGTTAAATAAAAAAATCACAATAAATATTAATGAAATTATTATTAATGCTGTATTCTATAAAAAATAATTTAGTGACTAAGTTTTTGTTATATATTTGAGACGATTATCATAATTTTTAAAATTCATGGTAATGGCTAGGAAAAAAATTTAATTGATAGATTTTTATTAAATTTTAGCCTTCAAACTATATGATTTAACTGAAAACTCATTAAGTACTCGATTTATAAAAACAGAGCTTAAATTTAATATTACTTTACCGACATAACTATAACTTTGATAGCTGACATTCAATTTCTGGCTCACTGACCTTTAATCCTTAAGATCTGATTTCCCCTCCTCTTTTGCCAGAATTTGAACAAAAATATAGTTTTTCATTTGTTGTTTGAATTAAAAGTTGTTAAAAAAAAGAATTTAATATTATTGTTGCTAAAAAAGTGGATGAATACGTGAATTTTTGAGATTATTTTACTAGATTAAAAATTGTCCTACAAACGAAATAGATTAATTAACGATAATAACGATAGCTTAATGTCATATAACATTAGTTTTATGGTTTTAGTGTCGTAAAATGTGTGTTCAAATGTTTGAAGTACCAAATAAAAAATACTGGAAACCATCAGAAATGAACTTGAAGGTCATATTTTAAAATAAAGGGCAGCAAAGATAACGGTTAAAGATTGTGTACAGTTGGCTCCTATCTAAAAAATATACTGCTAATGTGTCAAGAGGTTTTATTCATGTTATAAATAATTGCGCCTTAGTGTATTCCAGTGTAATGTAGCGCCATCCAGGCTCCCAGAGCCGTTTGGCTCCCTGAATAATTCATGGTTAGGACAAGGAACTCTACTCTCGCAGAGTAAGGATGAACTAGAAGCAACGTGAAGACTTTTTTCTTTCGCTTCTGCTTGTCTGCTGCCAGCTTTACTTTTATTCATTCATAGACTGATAATACCTTTGTACGTTAGGGATGTAATCCAGAAGGGTCTGAATGGATCTCAGGAGGTTCCAAGCGATATAAATCTAGGGATGTTTAGATGCGAGACGGAAAATTTTACGTTTTTGAAAATTTTCCCTATATTTTTTCCAGAAATTTTTTTGTTATTATTTGTGTAAAATAATTTCAACTAATTAAATGGAACTAATATAATCGAGATATAGATATCCCAAATGTCAACTTTTATACTTTTCCCATTAGTATCCCACCCAATCACTAGTATATCACTATGAAACAAACACACAACAAAACTTGAATAAGTCTTTAAAGTAAAGCAAAGTCTATATATTATTTTAAATTACTTTTTATTCATATTAGATTAAGAATAGCAGGTATTAAATAATTAAGAAAAAAGGTGAAAGGAATATTAAACTTTGTTCTATATTTAGTTAGGCCTGGATATGAAATCCCAATTATCATATGTCTATACATTTTTTTATCAGCCTTAACAAACCCTAAGACCTAGTGACACAAAGTGACAATAAAAAAGTTTAAAGATAAGCTATTGTTTAAACCATTTTTCGAGTTGTGTGTAAAATTTGATCACTGAATGACAGAAAAGACACTCGTGATAAATAATTATGGCTAATAAAAGAAACATAAATATAAATTACGAGAGCAGCTATTTCATTATTGTTTATAGTTTGTCTTAAATAACTTACGCAAGGTTCCCCTTGTTATTCAGCCAATCAATAAAATAAAAAAGCAAATTAGAATTATGTTGTGTAATTTTTTTATTAAAGTCTTCTACATGCTTTAAATATACTACTAAACATAGATAAAGTAGTTAAAGATTTACCAATTTCTTTCCACGTAAATGAGGGTGCATTTTCTGTAGATAATATCTACCTTAACCCTATTTCATTAGCGCAGTTAAGTTTGGAGAAGTTGCTAGATAATATAGCGCGGTGCTAAAAAACAACATTTAGGCACTTGATAGATGCTGCAATTTTTGCCACCGGTTTATTCATGGACAACGGAGGAGGAAAGCTAATTTTAAGGATTTTCTCTAATATTATTCTGAAAATAGAATGTAAAACCACGTGGAAACCAACTAATTCATTGGCATTGTTCGGAAATGAACCTCAACTCCATATAAATCAAGACACAGATTCTACAATAGCCATGCATGTCTCAGATAATATTAAGTAGAGAATGTCGATTGTCAAGTTCTGACAGATTCCTTCTTCAAACATTTTGCAAACTGATATTTTGAGTAGAGTTCCTTCAGAGTATTTCATCCCCACCATCTCCCACCACTCCTTATCTATCCTTTGACCGAAGGGATGTCGTGTGTTAATTGTTTACTCATGACCCTCCCCCCTCCTCCCATCCCTTCTCCAACCACCCCCTTCTCCTGTGTCATGAAACTGCGTGCCAGCTCTTGTTATCACGTGATAGGAGGTCAGATAGGGTAGGGGGTGACTCGGGAAGGGAATGAGGAAGGTAGAGAAGTGGGGTGGAACCGGCCCTGCAGTTTTGTTCCCAATCAAGGGAGACCCCACACGCACACGTCAGCGTCCTTACCCGTGCAGAGGACAGTCTGAAAGAAGATATTATCCCCACTGTACACACACATTCAAGATCACCAAGCTGTACAACGCTAGGGGAAGCCAAGTCGAAAAAGTATCTCGTTTAGTAATTATATAGTTATATTTAGTATGTAGGTTTTTCGTAGCTATTTAGTATCACGATTTGACAAATGCACCCAACAAATAAATTTAAATTTATCAAGGATTATTTAACTATTTTTAAAATAGATCGAGAGAGTATTTTGGAATAGTTATATATTTTACTATGTTAAATACATTAAGTGGAAATATTAAAAAAAAAGTTTTACAAACATTTAATGATTTATTGATAACGGCGATCACAGGCCTTTAAGTCCATGCACAGACAGCAAAAGCTGCCTCCACCACGTTTTGACACGAGCCTTCTTCCTCCAACCCTCCCATTCTCCCAGATCCCTAAGATCTCTGACCACATCGTCACTCCATCTCGTTCTGGGTCTCCCCAGATGTCTTCAAGTGCCGGATGTGCCGTCCATGACAGCTCTGGGACTTCTTTCCGGCTGCATTCTGGCTACATGCTTAACCCATCTAATCCTGTTGGACGCATTTAATATTAATGTTTTAAAACAAACTACCTGACTACTATGTTTGTAATTGTAATTATGTTTTTACGCGGCATGTCCCTACCCATTTGGGTGATGCTCATACCTAACCCATCAGTGTAATTATTGTACGAGAAAGGAAGAATTTTGGAGGTAATACTTCTACATTTGCGTGGAGAGAGAGTGGGAAAACCTTTTATAATAAACCTCGTTTGTTATAACCAGTTGGGATTCTAATCACAACGTGTTCTTCAACGACAGTTCTAGATTTAGTGAGGTTGACATTTAGACCCCAATGCTACTTATGTGGGTGTATATTAATTTTTTAGCTATTAGCTTCAAGGACTGAACTTATGGATGGACTTAGAACAATTCTTCATTTATATACTTTCCTACGTGGAATGAAAGGGGATGCGAGAAAAAGCCAGTGTTTTTGCAATTTTTATGGCAAAACTTTTTTTTTTGCCAAAATAAATAAAATATTCCTCCAGTTCTAACATAGAATTTAATTTTCTTCACGGGTGACCTCAACATTTCTTGAATATCTGTTAAGGGTGTCCTGAAATTTAATGACACAACTTTATCTCTTAGTTTAAAAAAATTCTCAACTAACGGCGCTAGGTCCATGACAGATATTTAGGAACGATTGATATCAACACGTGAAGAAAATTAAAATATATGTTTTTACTGGGGAAATATTTTATTTATTTTAACGAATAAATGTTTTTTCATAAAAACCGCAAAAACACCGACCTTTTCTCGCGTCGCTTTCCATCTAACCTTAAGGCTAAATTTTAATTCCACCAGGATTGGAGGCAAATTATATTGTGTTGGCTATTATATTGAGCCCTTATCTTCAGATATATTGACCATGATTTGCGTTAAAAATAAGCTATTCATCTTCATTTTACCAGTAGAATGGCACCGCAATTGCCCCTGAAACACCGAGAATTGTCTTTCCAACAACATCCTAACAATGAGATTATTTGCTCTGTCAACATCGATACATAACTGGCCAAGGGAAACCAGCTTCCCAAACTTATGGAGAAATACCACATGATGGAATGGCATTAAAAACTCGATTTACGCCAGATTAAAATTGAAAAAGTCTTATATATATGCTTCCTTACTTTATGTCAATAATAATAATAATAATAATAATAATAATAATAATAGTAATATAATAATAATAATAATAATAATAGTAATATAATAATGATAATTATAGTAATATAATAATAATAATTATAGTAATATAATAATAATAATAATAGATTAACGCTTCCCTTTTAATAGTTTAGAAGTTTTTGAGATATTGAAAATTATATCAATATTTGAAGCTTATTTCAAACTGCTTTTTTCATTTCTATATTATTGTTTACTTTCATAATTCGTACATTTTAAAAATTCTTAATATTTTAGCTTTAAATATAAACTTTAAGCCTTGTGTTAACTAAAATGTTCTTAAAATATAAACAATATAATTTTAAACCTTGAGGAATGACCATATATATTCCAAGTTGTAATTAGATTAAGTGGCCAGGGTTCAACAACGCTATAAGTTGTGAATGTTCTCGTGTAAGGGTTTTTCCTCCTAAATCTAGATACATATTCGTAAATATCCTTTTGCCCGGTCCTCCCTTCCTACTCCCTTGGGTTGAACACTGATTTACATTATAATAAATGTGGGTTAAAAAAAGTTTTATTTCCAAGGCGAACCATTTTTTTTATTCTTAACAATTATTTTATGAATGCAATCAAACACAGCTTTATCGTAAATAATGAAGTCTTGTTTGGATAATTTATTATTATTTATTTAGTTATCACCGCGTCTTACTATCCGTTCGGGTTATACACTCAAGAACTAATTACGCTAATGGATTAGGAATTGAGAAGGTTGAATATAGATGAAGTGAGCCCACATTTGCGTATAGGTAGTGTGTAAAACCATTTAGGAAAAACCACTCTGTTCATCCGACCAAGATTCAAACCTTTATCTCCCCGTCCTCAGCAGTCTAGCTCAACATGACTAGCGCGTTAGATAACTACGACACCGAGGCGGGTGTTTGGATAACTAAACATAAATAAAATTTTATTCTTGTAAAATATTATATTACACTTTTTAATTGTGATTTTTAGATCAATCGTATGACCCAGCCTCGATGAACAAGAAAAAACAATACATTTGACTACCAGTACAAGGTACATCTTGATTCAATATTTACTTGCGGTAAGTTAAGAGCAATGTTGATAGAAATTAAATCTTCCAGACTACAGATAAACTGGCTCAGATTAAGTACAGGCAGTGTGTATCTGATGGAGGTAAAACTGATTACGGCCCTCCTTCCAAGAGGTACGTGCACTGAAGGTAGTACGGTGATACGGTCAATACTGGTAGTGGTTAAAAGGTTCAGCTATCCCACAAATATAATCTCTTACTGGAGTAGAAAATCTTCCCTCTCTAGAGAGGGAAAATATCTAGGAGGACCACACATTAACTGTGGAGATTATATTCTAGTGCTTCCGGAGAAATAGGGATCACAAACTGACCCATTCCCTGCTATACTCGGACAGAAAGTGTATTAGGATTCGGGTAGAAATAAGTTTAGTAAATACAAACATGTATTCTGTCGATCAACATTGATATTATTTAAATATATTATTAGTGTGACTTACCAGATTTTTTTTTTTAGCACCGCGTCTTACTACCCGTTCGGGTTATACGCTTAAGTACTAATTACACTAATGGATTAGGAATTAGGAAGGTTGAATTTAGAGGAAGTGAACCCGCATTTGCGTGGAAGGAGAGTGGAAAACCATTTAGGAAAAACCACCCCCAGTTCACCCGACCGAGATTCGAACCTCGATCTCCCCGTCCTCGGCGGTCTGACTCAACACGACTGGCGCGTTAGCCAACTACGCCACCGAGGCGGGTCAGATTTATTTTAAAAGTGACATATACCGATCACTTGAATTGATGTATGGATAAGTGAAAGTAGTTTAATGAACTTTGGTTATTGTCCAATACTGTTGTCTATATCAGAATCCAACTTGATAAAATACATATTAATTTATTTCTTGGTTTTCCTGTAAGAATGAAGACCATAAATGAAGCCATTTCCTGTTATATGAATCTCTCAAAGTCCATGAATATTTTACAAACCGGATAATTAGTTTTTCTTGTTCTTCTTCCATAAAATACAAGAAACATATCACTATCCGACCAATCTAATTATAAATTAAAAATTTAACAATCGATTATAAGTTATTTAAAGGAATCGAACAGCCACAAGCGTAGCTAAGAATGTTAAAACTTGCTTCACTATTGACAGAATGATTGGGGTTCAAATCCTGGTGATATGTGACGGGGTTGAATGTTGATTAACCTGTGGTTTCCCTATCCACTTTAATGTTGGCGTGATCTTTCCGAACAATCTCTCACTTCTTTTCTTTAAGGCGGGACTATATGGAAGTAGAGTTAAGAACAGTGTTTTTTTGCAAGTTTAAATAAAAGCATTTTTTTTTATAAAATATTACTTCAATATAAACATAGTTTTATATTCTTCGCATGTCATCAACTAATATTGAATATCTTTAATGACCATAGCAACATTAGATTAGAAACATTTTGAGGTAAGCATGTGAAGAAAATTAAGCTTTATTTTTGTATTGAAGCTTTACGATTTCTGTTGACCATAAAATCGTTTGGTTCTAAAAAGTCTCTAAAATACTGTCCTTATAGTCTAAGATCCGACTGCAGAATTAGTGCACTCATCGAGTGTTTGCTAAAAATCAAATTTTTAGGCATATTTATGATTAGG
>CABFWO010000462.1:283187-315263 GCA_902155825.1 Timema genevievae | reverse complement strand
ATGATGATCGGTCGAGTAGTTTAGGCGTGAAAGCGTAACAAACAAACAAACAAACTCACATTCGCATTTATAATAGTTAGGATTACGTTAATGACTTTAGGGATGAAGAAGGTTATACTTAGAGAAAGTGTACCCACATTTGCGTGGAGAGAGAGCGAGTGGAAAGCTATTTTGGAAAACCTTCTTCAGTACATCCGACTGAGATTCGAACCTCGATCTCCCCGTCTTCGGCAGTTAAGTCATCTGCGAGAATAGCGCCTTTGACCATGTGGCCACCGAAGCAAGTGATACCTACTGTTAATAGCAGTGGCGCACCCAGGTGGAGGCGGGCGAATAGGGCAGTTCCCCTACACCAAGACCTCAAATTAATTTTCAAAAATTTGCCAGCAAAGGATCACTCCAAATAACTTTTCGATGGATCAATATTTTTTGCAACATTTTTCTAGAAAATATTCTTGGTCTCCCTTTTGGGTTGAAGGGCAAAAAAAATATATTTTTCTAACTTCCCCCTTGCTCCTACACAAATAGGGTTCCACCCCCACTGATTCTTCCCTTCGAGTAAAACACTAATAATATTCCGGTTTGTGGGGAAAATATTATGATATGCATACCAAGTACCATTACATAGGGGAGATGCGGCTATTATGAAATAGTTGGGCAGTACGGAAGACCATTGTTTCTCATGTGTTAAGTGTCACAATCTATCGTTAACTATTTCAACTATTACTGAAAACAATTTCGAACAGCTAGTGACGCCCTCACTTAGACAGATCAACTGATTGTGAGAGACGATTGTTTGTTTTGGCTGTCACAAAAACTTTTGCGGGCTAGTGTTTATCATGTTATATTTCTTTACTCTACTGTTCTTATTAATTACAATAAAATCATTAGGTTAAGGCTCACTCATGCTTATCTTTGAGTTAAAACATTATTTTACTGTAATTTTTTTATAATCTAACAAAAAGTATTATTTTCCAAAATGGTGAGTCGGGCAGTAAGGAATAATATTATTCCATAATGCCCGCACATTTTTCAAGTATTTGGCAAGTGATTTATTTTGTCACCGTAAGCTTAAACACTGTTCTTAACACCTAAGAAATCTATTAAGAGAACAATGTAACCTAATACAATATTTTAGTCTATTCTATTTTAATATTTCATTATTAAAACTGATTAATTAGTTATTTTTTACTATAATGAATTATTTCAATGATTCGTTACTATTATTATTATATTGTTTTACACATAATATTTGTATGTTTTTTTACACTTTCTTATGAAGCATTTGTTATTTTTAGTAAATATAATTAATTTTTTATATAAAATGTGTAATATTCCATATTGCCTTCCCTATTCCATATTGCCCTAATTTGTTGCACATATCTTTTAAGTGCTCCTACAGGACATTAAAAGCTATAAGTTTTGCTTTAAACACTACAAATATTAAAAATAACATATTAATTATAAGTTTAATATGGAATTCGATGGTAAAATGTGAAGATATGCTTTGATATTATTGAAAAAAATAAATGGTATTCCATAGTACCCGTACTTCCTCTAACTACGTTAAAAATGTCCGAAAATTTACAAATTGGAAAAAGTGCTGGAAACATATCTTTGATACATTGAATCCAAGCTAATGTCACATTATTGAAACCACTGCCCTTAGTTACCATAAAAAGAATTTAAATAGCATCCAGAAACATTTAATAGTCATAAATTGGCTTCGCCTCCAGTGGCTATGAAGCTGTGCCCCCTAAATACCCCCTACCATGGTTCATGGCCCAGGGCATGGTGCCTGCATGGTATAAGGTGTCACTCTCACAATAGACTAGACTGCCTATAGTGGGGATATTGGGGTTCGAATCCCGGTCGGGTGTGCTGAGAAGGTTTTTTTTCCAAAATAATTTTCTATTCTCCCTCCACACAAATGCGGGTACTCTTCCTTTTAATTTAAACCTTACTTATCCTTAACCCATTAGCGTAATTCACACATAAGCTTACAACTCAAACGGGTAGTAAGATGCAATGATAAAAATAACAGTAAAAAGTAAAATAAATACACCCCCTTTCTTCTCTAATATTTAATTCTGCTCGTTCGGGTGAACTGGAGGTGGTTTTTCCTAGATGGTTTTCCACTCACGCAAATGCGGGTTCACTTCCTCTAAATTCAACCCTCTCAATTCCTAATCCATTAGCGTAATTAGTACTTAAGCGTATAACCCGAACGGGTAGTAAGACGCGGTGCTAAATATTATTATTATTAAATATTATTTAATTCTGGACACCCCCTTGATTGTTTGCCCTTCCCCTCTCCAAAGAAAAGTTCTGGTGGCGCCACTGGTTAGTAATAGTACAATTTTATGCAACTGCACTTACAAATGATGGGTCATTTGCATTATTAAAAGTATAGTCTGCAACATTTTTTTAAGACAAGCCTATCTGAAAGCTAGAAAAGTTACTAGATCTAAATTCACGTATTCATACGTCAAATCATGAGTTCTGCAAAGGTCACTTTGATAGCTATTATCAATACCTATAGAATAACACTAATAGTATAGTAAAATGTTGTCAATGTTGACAGAAATAATTGGGTTTGAATTTTCTAAAATTTCTTCCTACCAAAATTCTACTTAGTTTTGTGTTTTTGAAGTAGAATATCAAATGCGACGTTCATATTATCAATAAAGTTATGATTTGTACAAGGAATTTAAACACGGGCACCAAGAAATTACGAGTCGAAGCTTTAAAATTGAGATGTTCATGATAATTCACCTAAAATCAATTAACAAGTATAAATAATATAAGTGTGAGACAAATGAGGGTAGGCAAAGAAAGCATTGATTGAGTCAATTTGAAGATCTCGAGTTCAATTTTCATGTCAAGAATGTTATTAATTCAAGATTTTTGAGTTTCTACATCTCAAAATGTCCGTTCTGAAGACCTGTATTCAGAAATTAAAATAAATGGCACGACAAAATAGTACTTACTTTCTTATATAGTTAATTATAATTTGAAGCCAAATTCTCAAAAATAATAGCTATCAGTAAACTAGCCTTAAAAGAAATTACCCCCAAAAATTAATATATCGATATGTATATGTCAAACACTCCTCAAACATAATATTTAAATAAAATCGCTATAGCCATTTTCAAAAATATTTGAATTTTTAAAATCTCTCATAAAAAGACTAGGTACCCTTAATATGAGGGCTAGATTTTAAATCTAAAAGACATCCCGAGGTATGATCCTACATCTAAATACAAAATATTTTTTTCTTAAATCCATCGAACCGTTTCGGCTCTAGCCTCGGGGGGCAAACAGATTTGATTGTAGGCTCTATATCAAAATATGTTAATTTATGTTCAGGGGTGGTTTGGAATAATTTAAACAGGTCGAGAAAATTGTCACCGTATGCCACTGTAACTTTTCCATCTCTTCTTCATTGAGACATAAGCGCATAGAGATTCTTGATTATACAGGGCTATTCAGATCTCCAGGTAAAATAGTAAACAGCTATAGGGGGTGTAAAGACAAGTATTTCTACGTAATGAACTTGGAGTTGGCGACGCTAAATGGTGGCTCTACGAGACGTCAAAGTTGTTGCTCTCTGCACCCGAGGGTTAGGCAACTCATAAATCTTCAAAACATCACAAGTAGAGTGTGGTGTAAATTATGACTACCTAGTAAAATTCATTGAATTACCCGACCATAAGGAACTGCTGATTCTTTCAAAGAAACTGGTTGTTGTTGGTGGGGATTCCTGTGCTGGTTTGCGTTATGTGNTCTTTCAAAGAAACTGGTTGTTGTTGGTGGGGATTCCTGTGCTGGTTTGCGTTATGTGTTGCATGTGCTGCCTCCCCCCCCCCCACACCCCCAGGGGCATACAACGCCAACTTTGACGCATCGTAGCGCCACCGACTCCCAAGTTCATTGAGTGAAGGTACTTGTCTTGTCATCCCAACAACCTGTTTTTTTAACCTGGAGTAAGGAATAATCGTGTCTGCGGTGCTAAAAAAATAGTAGTTAAAATGTGAGAGTAGGTAATTTAATGTATATTACTAAAGACTTTGAATAGTACATTTTCATAAATCTGGAGAACTTTTCAAGATAATAAACGATGCAACAAAGCTGATTTCCCCTTGCGATATTTAGTATGATTTAATACTTTTGTATTTTAAATATTATTATTTATTGACTGTTTGATCATCTATGATGGCCGTCTACATTTATCCCAGAACACCTTGAGTTTTGGTACAGTTCATGTCATAAAGTTCTCAACTCTTAGAGATAATTATGAATTGTTATGGAAGGCGTACAACGTGTTGTAAAAAAAATGTAAGATTCAATTCTGTGCATTGTCAGAAATAAATTTCAATACACCCAGAAAATGTCTGTAAAAAGTGACATCAAAATGTTTTAAAAGTGACATCGCAGTCGAGTCACGAGCTAATCTGCCCCTGTGCCTGTACCATACTGTGAGTTAGTCACTAATTGGTTAAGAGAGTGTAGTTTAGTTTCCAAAAGAAGAAAATTAAACAACAATAGCTACACTACAATTTTCCAGAAAAACTTTGATGTATATTATAAATAACTATAAAATAACAATAATAATATAGTGAAATGCTATCAATGCTGCCCTAAAAATGTTTGTATTATTTATGGGTTTCTTCCTTCCAAATTCCAACCATACATCTAGTGGTGTAGTACGTGCCTAGCAGCGCTTAGATGTTTATTTTTATGAGGGAGATATGAATCCTGGTAGGAAGTAGTTTTTAGAATATCCAGTAACTTACAAACTTTTTTTGTGGTCTAAGAATTTCCCTTTATTATTAATATTATTTCATAGTATTATTTTCGAAAGTTATAGTTGCAGATCACATGACCCTACTTGATCACATGATATGAAAGTTGTTTCAGTGACTTTTAGTACTGTCAAAAACGTTCCTTTTTATCCAAATCGAACTTTACTTTGAAGTTTATATTTTTTTTTCATTTTTTGAATGAGAACCTGCTTATATTGAACTTGAAGATGTATTTATTAATAAAGCATCATTAATATAGTTTTATTATAATCAACCTTATATTTCCCAGAGTGTTATATGCATAGCAAATATTAATTAAAAGTTGACCAGAATAATTTAACCTCCAACGGCAACTTACCAATAACCAAAAGTCAAAGCTTTTTTTTTTGCACCGCATTTTACTGCCCGTTCGGGTTGTAAACATATGTACTAATTCCGTTCGTATATTACGGATAAGTAAGGTTAAATTCAGAGGAAGTTTACCCGCATTTGCGTTGAGGAATAATATAAAAACCTTTAGCAAAAACAAACCTCAATACATCTGACCGGGATTCGAGCCCCGATCTCCCCCCATCATCGACAGGCCAATTTATTGAGAGAGTGACGCCTTGGCTAGGGGTCGCCAAACGGTTGATCGCGTAGTAGCTCGTAGAGCTCGTAGTAGCATTTTAGGTCGCTCGCACGAGAAAGTAATTTTGTTCTTTCCAAAGAAGTTTAATGTTGGATAGTGTTGCCTCAAGTTTAGAATATGTAGGACCTCGAAGGAGAATTATCCGGCTTTAAATCATGTCTCGCTCCGAGTGAAGGCGTTGTTTTAATCTTCCAACCTATGTGAGTCTCCATTTTCATATAAATATGGTGAAAAAAAAACTGAAGTAGGCTCATTTATGAATATCCTGATAACTGCATTCTGATTGAAGTGAAAATGTACCGAAATAAAAAAAGTGTGTCAGAAAACTAATGCCAATCATCTCAGTAAGCTGTTTTTAAAAAAATACCTAAGGCCGAAACAATGGGACAGTTAGTAACTTGAAAACTAACATTTTAAATTAAAAGTAAATATTCACTAGCTAAATAAAAGCAAATTACATACTACAATTTTTCACTTTTTGAAAATAATGATATTCAGGTGAGCTCCACCGGACGTCAGTCAAACCTCATCACGTTGTCCATCACTTTCCTCAGAATAGATCGTCTAATTGTTTATGCCTCATTCTGTATATATTGTTTGAAAAAATAATATAATTTGTGTTTTCAAAGACTAAAACGTTCCTTTTAGTGTAAAATTTACATTATTTTATTTAAATGATGAATCCAAATCACAGAAACCGCACTAGATGGCACAAAAGGGTGATGGCAAAGCCTTTGTACAGGCTACAATAATAGCTAATACGCGATTCGGCAAAATTTTAATCTGGATAATTTCTGAAAATATTTGACATTTTGGAAGTAGCGTCAATACTAAACGAGTTTGGCGACCACTGGGCCTAGACCATGCGGCCACCGAAGCGGGTATAAGGCTTTAATTTTTTTAGGACGTAACATAATTATGGTGTCATCTCAGCTATGCTGCCACGAAGTCAATACAATGGTTACATCTGGTGTGATCTCGGCTATGTTGAAGGTATTAGCTGAAAGCCAGGTTGGCCACCTGTGAGTTAGCGACGCTCGGCGACTGGCGGGAGAAAGGGAAAGCTCTAGTGAATGGAACAATTCAAACCTTGCACCGGCAAGTTTCAAGTCGGCCGCGATGCGAGCAGGTGTGTGTTGCGTCAATTTTACAAGTGACATGTGTGTTTGTGATCGTGGCGTGGGAATATTGTTCTGTCAGTGTGTGACATGAATTGTGAAGCTATTTAGAGAGATTGGCTTAAAACAAGGCATTTGTTTTAACAAGTTCTTGTGATTTCATGAGTTTTGGACAATCAGCTTGTTCAAAACATCCCTCTCGTCTATTTTCAAGGTTATTCTGTTCTTCCCTACCTGAACTTTTGATTAAATCTCTACCGTTAAGCAAAACAATTTTTGATAAAACAGTTATTTAGAAAAAAATGACATTTCAAAGGTAAAATTTAAATTCAAGCTTTTCATTAGTTTTAAAATAAAACACATTTAATAATTAAACTATGTGTATTAATTAAATATTTATTGATTTACTTTTGTTCTTTTAGGGTGTACTGTACATACAATAGAATCGAGTGACCCGGAAAAAAATTTGAATTATGTAAGTTTCTATTTATTTATTTAATTAACTCTTAAGTGTCAATCTCAGTAGTGTATTTTAATATATTAATTTAAAATGTACTAACGTTCTAACTTCTAATTTAAAAGTAAACAAACACATAGATCTATAAACTGCCATGTTTAGTCGACCTTAGACCACTTGACAACAGTTGCGGGTATCTTTGAAACCAATAAAACTAGGGAAACCTTTAGAGAATATACCTCAAAAGTATTTTTTTTAAACGGCCGTTGCGAGCCTGACTCCTCATACCACATGAACACTGATTCGTAAAATTAAAAAACCCAGAAACGTATAGGTCTAAAGTGGATACTTGGGATGAGCCTACGGTTACTCTTGTTAGTGCTTTAGTATATATTCCGAGCCTGACGTCTTAAATTGCGATATCACCGATGCAGTTTTCCATGTCCAAGATATATAAACATTTGAAACTTGACACAATATGTCCATAGGACAACCTGTGGATATGCACCTTAGGCGTTTAAAACCAAATCCTATACCTATAGAAAAAACCTGTCACCCTAAACCACTTATAACCTGTTTCCGTGGCCACATTGTCTAAGGCGTTACTACCATGTTAGACTAGACTACCAATGACAGAGAGATTGAGGTTTAAATTCCGGCCGGGTGTACTGAGGGTGGTTTTTCCAAAATGGTTTTCCACTTTCCCTCCACGCAAATGTGGCCATAAAACTAATAAACTTGGCAAACCCATTTTAGGAAAACTGTCACATTACACGCATGAAGGCTTTAGGCGCGAGAACTCAGATTCGTGTTGTTAATAAACCTATCCATAAACTGCTGTTGAATATAATAGCGCGGGGGCGGTGGAACCAATGGTGGCTTCCCACCAATCCCCTAGATATGTTCCAAATGCTCTAATATTAACAAATATAAAGCTGAAAGATGGTTTTAAATCAAACTCCAAGTGATCTCTTGATGATGAATCTAATTTTCAAAACGGTGGCGTGTGAAGACTATTTCAAATAACTTCCAGAGGCATAGAATTCTCGAAAAACATTAAGGCAATGGGGAAGATCCCTTCAAATATCTTTTAGGAAATCTAATTATTTTTAAAAACTGCGTGATGACTATTTAAAATAACTTCGAGAGGTATCCAAATTTAAAAAAAAAATGCCTAAAAGCCTACTCCAAATAGCTTCTAGGAGCATCGAATAAAAAAAAATCGGAGAAAGGACTATTCTAAATATCTTTTAAGAGTCTCGGAAAATTGGGGGAAGGACCATTCCAAATTAGAAAAAGTGAAACTTGGGAGTGGAGTCTATGGGGGCGTCATAGCCCCCCTCCAGATGTATTCCACACCTTATATTCTCGAATATGAAGCTGAAATACTTGCATCAAACCGTAAATAGCTTCTAAGGGCATTCACTTTTTAAAAATGTGCCAAGTAGGGACCACTCTAAAGTCCAAATATCTTAAAGAGGCATCCATTTTTAAAAATTTGCAGGGAGATGACCACTCCAAATAGATTCTAGAGGCATGTAATTTAAAAAAACAAACAAAAAAACCATCAGGTGACTCCAATTCCATATAGCTTCTAAAAGCACTCAATTTTCAAAAATGTACAGCAGGGGATCATTACAAATAGCATTAGAAGTAATAAAAAAAGATTAAAATTTATGAAAATGACCACTTTAAATAGCTTTTAGAAGAATCCTAATTTTAAATTTTAGGGGCATCCAATTTTCAAACATTTGGGAGGAAAGAGTGTGGTGAGAGTGGAAGGAAAGTCCCTAAAAACATTTTTTTTTGCTTGCATCAACTTACACAAATAAGGTTTCAAAACCACTGTAAAAGTGATTTGATTTATGCTTAAATTTCTCACCAAGGAGAAATTACTCCAAACTTTTAACTCTATCCGGGCTACGCCGCGCACTTGCAATTAATGGTTTATAAATTGGGGTAAAATAAAATCTTTAGTCTATTTTTAGTGTTATATAGTCAATGTTAAACTATCAAAGATTAGCGCGCATCAATCTTGGAGCAATCATTTATATTCTACGAGCCTCTTTCATCTTTTGATTGATTGAATGCTAATTAATTTTTGGAATTAAAGGTTTCTTTTCTGTGTTAAGCGTCTTACTTACCTTAAGCGCTTTTCACATATTAACACAAATAGGGTAGCCTAGGGATGTAAAATGTGTAATTTATAAAAAAAAAGTACTTACATTTGCATGGAGATAGAAGTGAGCCATTTAGGAAATACCAAGTTCAGTACACCCATCCGGGATTTGAACACTGATCTTCCACATCCACAAATTAGACCAGATGAGATTGTGACGCCTTATCCCACGTGTCCACTGATGCAGCTTATTAAGGTTTTTTTAATTTAGTAGTATTCTGATAGGAAGAACGGTATTTAACAGTTATAATTTTTTTTAAATATATTCAAATTTCAAATCATGTGATACACAACTGTAACTTTTGATAGATATGATTAATACCTTTAAAATAATATTCACAATATAGTAAAATGCTATCAATGCTGACCACAAAAAAAAAAGGTCTGTATTTTCTAAACTGTTCTTCCTATTAAAATTGGACTATACTAAAGTAGTGTAAATCTATTCTGCCAAACAGAAATGTACATGATTCACTAATAAAACTGGCTAGGTGTTTTGTTTTTAACTAAAAAAATGTCATGGCTTACAGCCAAAAGGTAGAACTAAATTATTTATTTGATAAGTTGACAAAACATTTTTTGTAGATTTTAAGTTGGGGGTGCAGGGAACGTGAGAAAAGATAAGTATTTTTACACTTTTTATAGCAAAACATTTTTAGTCAAAACAAATCAAATATTGCTTCTATACACACATAGAGTTTAATTTTCTACAAATGGTGATATCAACGGTAGTTGAATGTCTTTCACGAGCATAGTGGAATTATCTAACAACCTTTTTCATTAAAGAGAAAAAAGTTTCCTGAAATTCCAGGACACGCTCGACAGATATTCAACAACTGTTGTGGCCATCATGTTAAGAAAATTAAACTGTATTTTTGTATATAAACAATATTCGATTTATTTTGACAAAAAAAAAGTTTTGCTCTAAAAACTGCAAAAACACTTACCTTTTATCGCGTTTTCTGCATCCCCACCTTAATATATATCTTTATATACACCTTGGCATTTCAAGTAACTCCTTTCAACAAAAATTAATGAAGATTTAAGAAGCGATAAATTAAATGTCTTGTAAGAAACTTGCTGGATAAAACTTGGTTAAATGGATGAACTTGCGCACTTTCGAGGGATTTGCATCTCACGAGCCGTGGAGACGACGGCATCCGTTGAGAATTTATTGAGGGTACGATGTGGGTGTAAAGGTGGAGTGGGTGCTCGCGAATAATGTGCAAACTTGCGGGTCTCTGCATGAATGTGTGTGTGAGTGCGATGGAAAGAGATAGAACAGTCCAAAGAGGAGATGAGTGAAGATGGGGTGGCCCGCAAAGGTGCCGTCCCGTGCTAAAGGAGGGTAATGTTAGAAATAGCTTTCTCGGTGTATTTGACACGAGTCTTAGTCTTAACTAGAGCCGGCTTTCCCTGTGACATCACGGTTTAAGTGAATATATATTATACATATGTAATAAATATTTTTTTAACATTGCACAAACACACACATAATATATAAGTTATATATATTTGCTATACCCCAATAGTAATAATAATAATGCTCGTCTGTGCTACATCACTCGTAGCCCAGTTTGAAGTGAAAATATTGGCCAGCTAATACCGTTGCCCAGGGCCCAGGGGACGCCCGAATATATTAATCATACATCCTTTCCGTGGAGGCTATTTTCATGTCTCGATGAGATGAGATGATGGTGATGACGAGTATGAGGATGTGGAACCAGTGGAAACACTTAAACCTAACTTAATCCTAATTAACCTACTTTGGTAACCGTTGGGGGGTTGGGGTAGTTCACCTTTCGGGGAAAATACCCAAGGTACTGGCCTGGAATCGAACCCGGGACCTCTAGACTCGTAGCTAGGTGGATTGGCCACTACACCACGGGGCCGGTTACCCCAAAAGTGAAATTGGCCATTTAATGAATAGGTCAAATTTCTGCCTATTCCGTGAACTGACCTTTCTTCCAATCCAGTTCATGAATTAGGTAGCGCTTGTGCTTCTCAGTTCATGAACTGGCTATTTCATGAACTTGGACAGTTCCAATCGTTACCCAATTCACGAATTAGAGGAGTTTTTTTCTGGTCCGTGAAATGGACTTAAGCGGAGAACATGTTTGGTCTTTCAGGTAACATAACTTCTAACCTCCTCAGAATGGAAGGTTGGGTAGGCTGATAAGCTAGGTTGGTTTAGTTTAATATATCATCGTAAAATGAATTTCAGATGAGCTTGTAGTACAATAAGTTCCAAATTATTAAATGGCAAGAGTTAATGCAATTTTTGTCCAGTTCGGGAAATGGTCATTAGAAGGAACATACACATATATGTAAGCATTATTAAAATAAACCCTTATTGGTTCCCTAGCCTTAGGTTTATTTTTAATGTGTACATCTAAACCCCCATTGGTGGGCACGCATACTAAATACCAAACTCATATAGTTTGGTTTGCTGGTGACAGGGTGGGTGAGGGTCAATTCTCGTCTGGGAGTACTGAGTTTATTTCCCACTCTAAACTGTTTACCGTTTTCCCTCCACGCGAATTCGGATACTCTTCCACTACATTCAACCTTCCTAAATGATTAGCGTGGTTAGTAGGGCCTACATATGAGTATAACTTGAACGGATAAAGAAACGTGGTGACAAAAAATAAAACTATTTTAAGATTTGAAAAAAATAATTTCTCTCTTCCCAATTTCAAAATTTAACGTGAGAAATGCTCTTAATGAGAAGAGTGAAAGTTCCAGTGAGTATTTAAGAGCACTTCTCATGACCTGTTAACTGGGAAATTATAATGTATAAGATTATGCTCGAACCAGAAAACGTATCATATTGCGATTTCCTGCATTCGTCATCATTCTTGAAACAGCAAGAATAGATTGATTTTAATAGTCTGATTTTAAAATAATGATTTTTTTTCAAATTTATTTTAAAATGGTAAAACTGTTTCACTAGTCTCAATTTAAAAAAAAATGGTATACAGAAAACCACACCATGAAGCGACATCTGGCTTGAGCTGTGTTATCTACCTGAGTTAGCTGTTCTCAGTGGGGTGAGACGGGATCTAAAGTTGTGCTAATATCCGGCTTCAGTTTCGTTGCTATAGAGAAACTCTCAGAAATATTCTTCTGTCTTTGCTGCTCGATAAATTAACGGACTGTTTTCCATAACATAATAATGTATTCATATAAACATTGAACCAAACATTACCGGCAAATTTCTTGTGGTAGGCCTATCCTTTGAAACATTTCTTCAGCGAGAAAACTGTAGAACCAAGGTTGGAGATTTTTTATTTAATAAAATCCCAATATAGGTGGGTTCGATTCCCATTTACGGGTATCATTTTTCAATTTAAAGAATATTATATTTATATGCGGCTATAACAGTAATTATCAAATATAATAGCTTTGCTATTCAATCCAGCACTGTATTTGTTATTTTATGGTTTTATTGGGCTTTTTTTTTATAAAAACATCTTGAGCCTTTAAACAAGTCTCTACGATATGACAAAGAACTATCGATCAAGCTGAGCCACGTGATTGATATCACACTAGCGGTGATCTTTAGGTCATTATACCATCCACATTTTTTTGCACATTTTTAACAAGTGTATAGTATTAATAATAATAATAATAATAATAATAATAATAATAATAATAATAATAATAATAATAATGATTCATTGATTTCAAATCATTACAAATCATGCGTTATAAGAAGTCAAACTTGATATAGTATGCTTTTGCGTACCGTTGTTAAGGTAAAGTAAATGATGTAAGGGTGTGAAATTTAGTGTAACTCTCTTTTCATATGAGTTGACGAGGATGAAATATTTATAGTATTGACATTATAAATATTTATAATATTAACATTATAAATATTTCAATGAAGTATTAATATTATTAATAAAAAATATTAATATTAATAGTATTAATATTAAAATTAATCATAAATATTTAATTGTGTACACCTCATATAAATGTCTAGTTATACTAAATTTCAGCACCATACATTAATTACTTTACCTTAACATTAGTACACAAAACGCATAAAATAGCAACCCGTGAATATAACCCGTGAATTGTAATGATTTGAAATCATTGAATCAATATTTATAGCTTATAACTATCTATTTGCTGAAATGGCGCAACACATTTTATAATGTATAGTGACCTTAAATTAAACGGGGGTTCATACCAATATTACTAACTAACAAACTGAAAATTAGGTTAATTTGTGTATGTAGTTCCAGGTGACCAGTTTTAGCTAGACAAAAACAGAGACTGGGTTTGAGCTAGAGGATATAATAGTGTCTTTGGTGAATCCTACTTTAGGATTCTGTCTTGATCGGAAGATAAACATGAGTATCTGATAAAGACGGTCTTAAATTGCGCGCGCTCTTCTTAATAATACTTATTTGACGAGAGGAGCTCCCCTAAACACTTGCATTTCCATAAATACATAATATAAAAAAAACACCGTTCGAACTCATTTGATATACACATTAATACTAACGCACTAAATCAGTTCACAAGGAGTCTAGAATCAAGTTCGTTTTCCAACGGGAAATAGCTAGAGAGGTTTATCAAAGTTGTGTGTGATTTTAGATAAAGTAAAACCTTGGATTGCGAGCATAATTCGTTTCGTAAACGTGTTCGTAATACAAAGCACTCGTATATCAAAGCGAATTTCCCCCATAAGAAATAATGGAAACTCAGATGATTCGTCCCACAACCCAAACATATTTAATCTAATAATGATTAATACCTTTATTATTTTCGTTATTTAAATGTAACTGTACTGTAATCAAATTTATTTATTAAATTTAATAGTGGCTGGTGTGAGGTGGACGAGAGAGATGAGAGGAGGAGGTGGGTTATAGTTTAGGACGACTTTCACTGTCACTAACGGAATCACTGGTATATGTTGGATCACTGGAATATTTTTCTTTTTGTGCGACTTTAACAAAGAACCTATCCAATGACACTGCTCGTATTGCAAGATATCGCTCGTTTATCAAGTTAAAATTTATTGAAAAATTTTGCTCGTCTTACAAAACACTCGCAGACCAAGTTACTCGCAATCCAAGGTTTTACTGTACTATTTTTCAACTCTACAGAGCAAGAGAGATTGTCGCAGAGCTGCGACTTGCAGGGGAAAATTCTCAACAGCAGACTGGTGTTAAAAAACAACAACTTGCGATTGAGGTACCCCAATAAAGAGAGGCGATTTTTCCGAAATATGCAGCCATAATAGATACAACAGGGGAAACGGAGGGAGGGGAAATAACCAGTTAGCTGTATCTACTAATAGGTAGTGTTTCGTGTAGGTCCAGCAAATCAAAATATATATTCAACAACTACTGTTTTAATAAGCTCGGCTATTTTAATTTTAATATGATATTATTTAACATGGTTTTAAAATTATATGTATTTATTTATTTGTAAATAAGTCACATGTCCAGATGGGTTTGTTTTACAAGTGATCTAATTATTTAGTTACCTTCAAAGATTTTTTTGAATTTTGATTTCTTTGTGATTTAGAAAGAATTACAATGAATTTCGGAAACACCCCCGGTAACTCCGTGGTGTCCTTTTTAAATAAGAAGATTAATCCCTTCGTCTACCCTATAAGGTAGCAAGTTTAACTTGCATTATTCCACTATGGTGTATCTGTATAGGGTCAAAGTGTATTCCGTCAAGGTAAGATTGCTACCTTTCAGAATGGTTGGATTGTACATACAACATTTGATAAATTAGATACTAACCAACCTGATCTTCGTTAAAGGTGTCAATAAATGACATACCCAGTAAACCAGCAGAACTCAAATATTTATCAATTATTTCCAGGAGAGAATTTTTTTTGTTTCAAACTGTCATAAAAGTATACATTTATAAAATTTCAATTTGATTTTCAATATTTTTATTTTTGAAAAAGAACTGTTTCACAAATTATTATAATTTGGTCATGTAAAAGTCATTAATATAACTATATCTTAGTTTCAGTGTTGTAAATTAGTCCGATGCATCTCATGTAGGGAAACTAGCTAACAACCATGGCAATCATGCCGGCACAGAATATGTTGTGTAACTTGCCATATTCTTTTCATGGGGCGAATTCTTTTAGGCCAGAATTTTGTGTATGTTTAATCCTTAAAGTATTTTTTTTTTACTCATCCATTTATTTCAAAGATTCTGAGAACAAGAGTGTCCTAGTCAAACCACTGTCTAGAAAAGTGGTATTCAACTTTTTTTTTTTCGTTTAACCCCAAATATAATTTTTCTTCAACTTTGTCCCTTAGAGTTGTTGGTGCATAATGCAAGATATAAAGATTTTATAATTAACATCTAGAAGAGAAAGAGAGGAAGGGAGAGAAAAAAAAATTGCGCTCCCAGATCAGATGAACTTACGTCCGGATCTAGTCCTAAATCTGGCCCTGACTATTCAGTGTTTATCATTAAATAATATATTTTGTATCTATTATGAAATTATAGTATGTAATACGCATCCCCTAAGATGTATTCGCCTACCCCAGGTTGAATACCACTGCTCTAGAGGGTAAAACTGATATAATATATTAGAGTTGGCTCAAATCCACTATCAAATTCAAAACTCGAATCCGAATCTTCATTTAACTTTTGATTTGCGAATATTGAATTCAAATCCGAAACTTGAAAAAAGTTATGCACCCATATAAAATATATAATATATAATATATATAAAATAGAAATAGTAGCTAAATGTTTAAAAAAATATTATACTCCATTCATTATAACATTCATAAATTCAGTTGAGTGTTAAATTACTGGTCTGGGGCCTGGTTGTTGAGTTTTTCCTATAATAATGTTGGTTCTGAACCACCAATAGGCAGTATTATGGCTCTAAAACAAATCTAAATTGAAAATTTGAATATTTATTTTTAAGGATTTGAATGTTGAATCCAATATTTTCTCGAATCCTCGAATATCTTTATTCTAAGGATTCGAGGAATCCAAGGGTCCCATCTCCAATATATATTATACATATATATCATATATCATTATTTATTTTGCCTGGTGTGATTCCAGGAGTAGGCCATAATACAAAACAATAAACCCTCGGTTACAGGGGCATGGGGAGGGGCTTTTTACATAATAAATCTCATAATTGCACCATTATATTTTCCAATTACTGTAATATTTGTAAATTTGATCCAAAGTAGGGAGATAAGAAAGGCAGAGAACCAGTGATGCACCCTAAAAAGTAGGGGTCCAGGGGTTCCACCCCCCCGGGAAAATTATTGATTTTAAAGGATGCAAATGGTAATATTTAAGCTAATTTGTACCAACATCGGATCCTTGGCCTACCCTCTGTCACTGTTTTATGCCACTGGTTAACAGGTCTGTGTTTACACATTCTTCTTCACACCCAGGATTTACAGTTGGTGGGGCTGGGGGAATATAATAATATAAACTGCCCCTTCTCTTCCTGATACAATAGGGTTTACATGATTGCTATAAAATAATAATTTCAATTACTTTACCCACTTCAAAACGTTATGTACAAATATTAAAGACTTCAACCATTTCTAAAAAAATATTACGGTATCACAGGTCAAGTTTTCATTTAAGTGCAAATTTACAGTAAAATTAAAAATCAACAGAAAAACGTATTCCACTGAAAAGCCATAATTACTACACAAAATTATTTGTTTAATATTAAATATAATTAAACAAAATATAATTGATTAATTGACAGTACATAGGGCTAACAAGGACTGCCCACCTCCGACGTTTCGTTTCACACTTTTAAAATATTTACAATTTACAGCACAAAGTCTAATCTTCTTGATTTTTCACTCAACATTGAAATAATCTCTTTGTTGTATACAGGAATTTCACGATTTTCAATGAAAATAATTATAATCATATTTTTGTAATATTCTTAATTTTATGGGGAAGCCCTTCAGCTGAGGGGGGGGGGGTCTTCAGCCTCCAAAGCCCCCTCCGTGGGTGCGCCCCTGCTCGGTTATGTGAAATAAAGTGAGCGAACCCGATTTCGGACATCATAATTTGGGATATTTTGTAAGTTAAAGCAGTGGTGGTAAAAATAAACATTTCTTCAGAAACACGTTTTATTATTATCAGCCTACTATTGCAAGGTGTTATGTCTTATGACAGTTCCATTCCTTTAATCGGTGAACTTAGTCCGTCAACGCACTCTTTATTCTGCCTCCTCCTTAAGCTACCAGAATTTTCCTCTTTCCTTCAAGTCATCAAATATTGGAATCCTCCTTCTTCCTAAGCTCCTTTCCATCAAACTTTCTTTCTTTGACGTCGGGCAGAAGATAGTTCCTCCTAAAGATGTGTCCAATCCAGTTTGATTTGTATCGCAGAATCATACCCAAAATGGCTTTCTTTTCACCCAATCATCTTAGGACTTATTCATTTGTCACCCTGTCTGTCCACCTGATCTTCTCAAGTCTTCTCCGGTAGGGATGGGTTGTGAAATCGCAACCTGCTCCTTTGACGTCACATTCACAACATGTTCCTGACTGACGAAAGGATGCTGTTCCTTTTTGTCACTGCTCCACGGATCAAATACACGCTGTAACAGGTCCGGAGTAAACTTGTTCCTCGTCTCTCTGTCACAGTCAGCGCTGGAACAGGTCCAAAGTAACCTTGCTCCTCGTCTCTGTCACAAGCAGCGCTGTAACAGGTCCGGTGCAAACTTGCTCCTTTATGCTCCGGAGATATTTTGGAGCAGTCGTACAGTAGAAAAGAAGTGGATACTCTGTGTTCTTGTCACAGCGCTGAGATCAGGTCCGGCGCAACCTTACTTATCTATTATATAGGTCTAGTTTAGAGTTGGTTTGGGGGGTCACAAATGAGTTTTGAAGGGGAAAGATTTCGTAGTACAAAATCATTATTTCCACAATACAAGCACAGTATGTGATGTATTCTCACAATAAATTGTTACGTTGATGATTAACATTGAAGGGACCCGCTTTGTGGTAAAATTATTTAAGGCAAGGGTCAGCAATTTACTGACTGACTGATTTTATCTAGCCCACAAAATATTTAGCAAACAAACAATTTGTTCAAAAAATGGGCTTATTAGCTAATTACTAATTTGCAAATGTAAAATTGAACTTTTTTTGCTTTACTTTTTTTCAAATTAGCCAAACTTTTTTTTTTAAACCCATAAAGTCCGTGATAGCAAAAGGGTTGCCAGCCTCTGGTCTCTGGCTTCACTCTTGCACTGGAATGGACTGCCAATGACAAGGAGATTGAGGTTCACTTCCGGTTGAGTGCACTGAGGGTTATTTTTCCTAAACGTTTTCAACTCTCATTCCAAACAAATGTGGGTGCACTTCCTCTAGAATCAACCATATTCATCCCTAACACATTGACGTAATTGGCATAAATGCGTATAACCAGAACGAGCAGTAGACGCGGTGCTAAAAAAAACTAGGCTGTGAGTAGGTAAAAATATAGTAACTGTGATAAAAAGGAGCAGGTAAAAGGAACAGGTCCAGTGGTGGAGCAGTAACAGATTGCTCCTGCTCCACTAAAGGAGCAGTTTTTCCCATCCCTATTCTCCAGTACCACATTTTAAACTCTACAGGTATTTCTTTTCCATCTTCCTATTAGTCCAAGTCTCTGCTCGATGCTCCAAATGTAGCATTTCATCAGTTTCTTTCTCAGTTCCAAACTCAACTTGCTGGTCAGCACTAACCTCTTCTTGTTGAAAGCTTCCTTTGGCCATAGTGAGCCTCGACCCGATTTCCTTGGTTCGATAGGCAAACGTTGTCAGGAGACTTCCCAGGTACTTGAATTGCTCTGTTTTCCAACTTCTGGTTTACAATTTAGATTTTCAGTGGCTCTTCATTTTTCGAAATCACCATCATATTTGACTTCTCCCCGTTGATCTCCGGAGGCCATATCTTCTCCCTATTATTATTGAAAATGTGTACAATATGAAATACAAATTGTTTATACTGAAAAAATCTGCCCCAAGCATTTTATTAGTAATATAGTTCGCCATTTAATCCATGTAGATATCTAAACATCTCGACTAAAAAAACGGCATTTCGGTTAACCCTGGTTTCGGTTAAGCTAAGTTCAGTTAACTGAAGTTCTACTGTATATATTTAGTTAGGTGAGCTAATGATTTATTTACACCTGTTTGATCATCCCTCCTAGACCCAACTCTCTTTCTTAGTACTTTATTTCTAAAAAGTTTTCAATTTATTCTCTTGGCAAGGAACAATATACGTCTAGGATTATAATAATTATGTATATTCGCAGTTTAATATTTCAAGACAGAAGACGGGACGAGAACAGCTTACAATTTGAATGATAGCCAGCATTTCTTGAATAAATCTTGAATTTCATTCCTATATATTAGTAGGCCTACGGTTCCAAGTATTTTAACAAGTCGGCTGAAAACAAAATTAAAACCTCTCAACAATGCAAATACGAGTATGGCTCACTCATCCTGACTCACTTTCTTAAATTTTGGTTCTAACTGTGCGTAAGCTATTTTTTCGCTTCCATTATGTATACCCACGTTTCATAGAGCTAGTTTATTGGCACCCTCCGATAACACAAATATAAAAACATGACTATAGAGTATAGTAGACTATAGTACAGGGTGTATTATGTATAATTTAAATGGCCCGTACTTTCTGCGGCGTTCATCAGTGATTTTAAAGTGCTGTTCTCTATAATTACCAAGAAAAAGAACTTAACTTCTAGTCCACTTCCTTATCTATGTTCTAGTCTGTAGTGACTGGTAAAGAGACACCACGGTCGTACACCCCTGATTGAGGTTAGGCAGAAGGGCGCCAAGGGCGTGAGAGTGAGGGGTGGTTTTTTTTAGGGCCGGGGCTTGTGGGATGGAAGGACGACCACTCCCACCCAAGCTGGCCTGCCATCTTCGGCGGACCTTTACAACCTCTAGTCTAGATTCTAGAAAACTCTAGACTTGCTCGTGTGAAAACACCACTTTCTTCCTTCACATCTCTTTTGTTTCCACCCGGCCTCTTATCTCGTCCACAGGGGAAGGTTTGAATGCGCTGCGTGAATCACGTGACTTCTGAAACAATCGGATACATCCAAGTCGACCAAGATGGCTCCAAACATGTATTTATAATGTAAGCTTGTTATAAATACTGTAATAATATTGTAAATGTTGAGCTTGCTGCTGATTAGTTGGGTTTTTTTTGCACCACGTCCTACTACCCGTTCGGGTTATACGCTTATGTACTAATTACGCTAGTGGTTTTAGGGATTAGGAATGTTATATTAATAGGTCACCCACCTTCACGTGGAGGGAGAGTGGAAAACCATTTTGGAAAAACCACCCTCTTTACACCCAACCGAGATCCGAACCTCGATCTCCCCATCATCGGCAGTATAGCCTACTGCGAGAGTAGCGCGTTAGACCATGTGGCCACCGAGGCGGGTGCTGAATGCTTATTAGTTGTTCTTTTGTTTATTTTATGATTGGCGCCTTACTACTCATTTGGGACCTACGCATTTAATCACGCTACTTAAGTGAAATAAAGAGGTGGAATTTAGAATAAATGTACCCAAATTTGATTACAGGGAGCATGGGAATCCATCTAGGAAAAAAAACCTCAGTACACCTAGCCGGTATTTGAAACCCAACCTTCCCGTCACCGCCAAACCAGACTATATCAGCTTTAAATATGGTTCGTGTGCGAGTTTGATTTGTTTATGTATTTATAGTATTTTTCCTCGGAAACGCAATAAAACGACTTTTGAAAAATTTACAATAAAAACGTGTTTTCGTTAATTCTGGGTATTTTATTTTTTAAATATACATTTAATATTTAACATTCACTCTTTGACCCAACTGATTTGATCAATATACGACTTCTAAATTATCTTAAATTATAGAACAGACCTAAGTCATAATTATTTCACCCATTATTATTAATTTTTGGTCTATTCCGGGTATTGAACCCGGGGCCTATAAGTTAATAGATGGACGTGCTATTGACTGAGCTAAGAAGTTTGACTACTTATTGGTTATATTTGAATACTAGTGTGGTTTTGGTGGTGTCCAACCCTAGCTCGTCGCTAAAACTGCACTCACGCTTTGATGTCATTTATTGGTAAAATAATTGCGAATTTATCTTAACGATCAAATTTCACCACTAACACTCCACTAACACTAAAACAACCCTCACCCTTGTTCTTACATGACGTCATTGATGGTGGAGCTTTATTTCTATAGGTGGGAAAGGGGTGAGGGGAAAGGGGAAAAAACGGTTTTTTAGTGACTTGCCTTCGAACCCCACTCCCCACCTCACCCTCTCCGATTTTTGATAATCAAACTATCTTTATAACCTTTTCGGAGAAGCCTTCTCCAGAAATATTTCGAAATTTGGATGCTTATAGTAACTATTTGGAGTGGTTTTCCTTCATCAAACTTTTTGAAAATGGGATGCCTCAAAGCTATTTTGAGTAGTACTCACCTTGAAGTTCTCTCCTGGAAGCTATCATTTAAAGTGGTTCTCCACGAGAAACTTTTGAAATTTTGATGCTCCTCGAAGCGATTTTGAGTGTTCTCACTTTGATTTTTCCTGCAATTAGATGCCTCTCCAAGCTATTTGAAGTGATTTATCAAGCAATATTTCAAAAATATATGTCTTTAGATGCTATTTGGAATGATCCTCACCTGGATATTTTTAAAAGTGGATGTTTTAGATGTTTGTTTTTTCAATCTCTTTGGTTGGAGTGGTCCTTACATGGCCCTACTTGGCACATGTAAAAAAAATTGAATGCCTTTAGAAGTTATTTTCAGTTTTATACAAGTATTTCAGCTCCAGATTCAAGAATATCAGAAGGTAAGAAATATATCTAAAGAGGGGCTAGTTTATTCCAGGAGGTATAATGACCCCTCCACCCTACGCCCCACTCCACGGTTTTGCTGTTACTAGTTTGAGTGGTCCTTTCCCTAATTTATGGAAATATGACTCTTTTAAAAGCTATTAAGAATAATCCTGCCTCCTAATTTTTTTGGAATGTTGATGCTACCAAAAGATATTTGAAGTAGTTGAAATTTTGATGCATCTAGAAGCTATTTTGAATCATTATCACCCTTTTTTTTTAAATTTTATGATTTCCTAAAAGCTATTTGAAAAGGTCTTCCCCCAAAATTGGTTTTAAATTTGGATGTTTCAAGAAATTGTTTAAATTGCTCCTCACCTGAATTTTCTCGAAAATTAGATACCTTTATACGCTATTTAAAATTGTCTTCTCCGGCAAATTTTTGAAGATTTAATCCATCTATAAGTCATTTAGAGTTTGATTTAAGGCCATCTTTCAACTTCATTCTCAATAATATTATAGGATGTGAAATGTGTCTAGTGGAGTAGGAGAAAAAAAGAAGGGGGGGACTTATTCCAAGGGTGAGCAAGTTCCTCCGCTACTCCATGACGTCCTTTATCTTTTAAAAGGTTTTTTCTTTAGAAGAGGTTTGTATGTAAAAAAAATGAGAGCGTGTGTTGTAGGCTTATTTTATTTCCTTTTGGTGAAGAGAGTTTGGTATTGTGATGTTTTGAACGGAACCTTTTTGTCAGACGTCTACAGAGTAGCGAGAATAGTGTTGATTATTCTATGAATAAAGAGGGACGTTTATATAAACAAACTAATGGCCATGTATATTATGTTACAATGTGTGTATAATAAAGTTGACAGAGTGGAAGAAAGAAACGTCAAAGTTTGATTGATGTTGAGGGGGGAAATGTGTAGACCTTGAAATGTACACTATAAGGTACATTGTCAGTCACAAAAATGACTTGGACTAAAAGTCTTGCAAGCTTTTATGATTGGGACTGTATATAATATTGAAGACCACACTGTGGGGAGAATTAGGCTATGGTTTAAGTAAACGGTCCTTGGAATATTGTTTTTTTAGGTTAAGAATAATTATACAGTTAAGGGTGCGTTTCTAGCTTATCTTAATTTTCACATATCATCTTATTTATAAGTAATCAAAGAAGATTTTAAAAACTACAACAGAAATGATACGCACCTGGAACACAGGAAGAAACTGGACAAGGCGTCTTTGAATAACTCCCAGTTATGCGTCATAGTCAAGGATAGGCAGGAATTAGCCCATTTTATTTATCCCAATATACTTCTTCTGAAAAATAAGCCTCTTTCGTGGTTCCAGGAGCAAGCTATTCCAGCTCTAAAAATGAATCGGCAAATAAAACTAACTACTGCATTTTAGACCAGTTCGAAGTGCCATACCACACTTACATGCCAATAGGCATTACCCTGTCTAATTTGTTAATTCCCTTAATCCATTCGGTTTATACAGTAAAAACTATTACCGATACCGATTTTTAAAATAATTGTTCATGCTACGATTATTTACACCGATTAGTCCCGATTATAGATTGGGACTATTAGTACCACTGGGAAATATGCTTAAGAGAATAATAACAGTTAATGTAATTAATACAAAAAGATTTTATTTAAAAATCAACAGTTAAAGCTTTGATAGTCTTAATATTTGATTAATCTTGGCATAACTGGCGCAAGTTGGAACTTGATTGTTAGTTTTATCAACAATATGAACTTATATTTCTTTATCTGGTTATGTAATCTTTGGGTAGAACACAACCCAGATGAAGTGTTTAAATTGTCGTGCGGCAATCTTGTGACCGTTCCGAAACCGAGTGAACCACCGAGAGCCCCCAGTGCGCCCGTAATTAGTGTCCAGAATTCTCGAGAGACAGCGCCAGGCTGAGAAGGGCTATTAAGCCCCACACTTAACAATAAAAGGGACCAAAAGACGATCCAGTGGCAGTAGCGGGACGGGAATGTATATAGGTTAATTAAGACTAATTCTAAGAGTGTATATATGTATGTGTTTAATATAAGTTATAGTGTAAGACTAGGGAGGAGGGTTGGGCCCAACCTCCTCCCCACGGATAAAAACCGTTGATGTATGGATGGCAGAAAAATAATAAAACAGAAAGGCAGGACAAAACAAGACAACCAGAATCATGTAGTTTCTCTCTGCGTACACTCTTTTTTACAACAACCCTACCAACCTACCTATAGCGCTCAGAAACATTCGGGCAGCCACACTCCCTCTGTTCCAGCGCTCATGAAACATTCGGGCAGCCACATAAGTACCACTCCCGACATCCTTTCCTCTCCTACCTTTATGCCCCCTCCTCCACCTTACCGTCATCTCCACAGAAGGAAGAACAACAAGATGGCGCCCAACGTGGGGCCACTTCTCCTGAACCGAAGAAGAGAAGAGTGATCGGCTGAAGCCGTCAGAGAACACCACGCCCAAGAACTCACCAATTTTCCGAGTTAAGAAAAACTCGGTGGCGCCCAAACACTAAAAAAAAATTTTAAAAAAAAAAAAAAAAATGCCTAGACGTACCCGACATCAGTGCGGCAGTCCCACCTGCCCCGGAAGAGGAGAAAGAACAATCTACTGTGATAAGTGCGAGGACTGGTATCACTTCCTCTGCTTAAACTGGGAAGAAAAAGACAGGGATACCACCGGGCTCCAATTCATATGCCAACCCTGCAATGAAAAGACGGCCGCCGAGCACGACGAACTTGAGGAACTCCGCCGAAAGGCAAGCCAATCCCCCGCCATACTAGCCACCAATCCCCCGCAGCCCACCTTCCAGCCTATTCTCCCAGGATTCTCAGGCTTGGACCACGAAGATCCGGCAGCATTCCTGCGGACGTGTGAAGCAATCCTCCAGGACAGCAACACACCCAAGGAGCTATGGATAACGCTAGTGAAGGAAAGATTGAACCAAGACGCCGCGCAGTGGTGGAAATATTACGAGGGATATTCCAACACTTGGGAAGAACTTCAAAAAAGGCTCCAAGAACGATTCGACTCTCCCCCACTGAGAGTCAAACTTCAAGCGAAGCTATATGGAGAAGCCCAGACCATCGGGGAATCTACCGACCACTTCATCCTAAGAAAGATGAGGCTGTACAAGCGTTTCTTCCCCACCGCTCCCGACGAACAAATTCTCCCCCTCATAAGTGAACTCCTCCACCCCACCATCCGGCCATTTATCACCTCCGTCCCACCCACTTCAATAGACCAATTACTGGAAAGAGCTCAGGCAGTGCAACGAGATATACTCCCATCAGCCTCTCACGAACAACCCAAACCTCTTCCTCTAGGATCATTCCGAAATCCCAGACCCCCTCCTCAATGCCATTTCTGCCCTGCCCAGCATTTCCACAGAGAGTGCCCCATACTCCTCGCCAGAAGAACCACGGACAGACCACGTGACGCCCAAACTACACAGCCAAGCACGGGAAACGGAACCAGGGGATGAAAACATGGCCGAACTCATCTCCGGCACAGCAGGCCATACTCAGCAGTGGACCGCCAGCCAATTTACCCCGAATCCCAGTTCGCACGCCCTCAAGAGAACTTCGAGCCGTCCTAGACTCCGGAGCATCGCAGAACTTCGTCAGGACCTCAGCCCTCGACTCTCACACACGGGAACAGATGGTCACGGCACCCACCTCGGTGTCCCTAGCCAAGGAAGGAACAGAACTGAATATTCGAGGCCACTGCCAGCTCCCTATAGAGATAGGGCATAACAAAATGGTCATTAAGTGTCTAGTCGCAGATGATCTCGTGGAAGAAATCCTTCTGGGTCATACGTGGCTCACCGAACAAGAGGTAATAGTGGATTACCAGCGCGCCTGCGTACTATTCGGAAAAGAGCAAAGAGAACAACTATATTGGGTCGCGAAAGGACCAGAGAAGGTCAGCAACTTCAGCACCGAAGAAGTGAAACACAGCTTTCCCCCAACACTACAGACCCACCTCTTTCAAGTCATCAAGCAGCACCAGAAGGCATTCGACATCTTCAATCCCCAAAATCAAACCAACTGCACACAACATCAGATCCGCCTGAAGAACGACCGCCCCATCCGAGGACCTACCTACAAATATTCGCTTCAGAAGAAACAGATAATTCAGAACCAAGTCGAAGAAATGCTCAGAGACAATATAATAGAATCCAGCACGTCCCAGTACCAAGCACCTATAGTCATTGTCGAGAGAAAAGAAAAAGCTCCTAGGTTCTGCATTGACTACCGGCTACTCAACGCGGCTACAGAAGAAGAGAATAGTCCACGAATTCACATCCCACAGTTGCTTCAAGAGATAGGTCCAGCCAAAATCTTCAGTACCTTAGACCTCAAATCCGGGTACTGGCAGATCCCATTAGACCCGGCAAGCAGGCACCTCACTGCGTTCAGCACACCCAATGGAGAAACTTATCAATTCAAAGTCATGCCCTTCGGATTAAAAGGAGCGCCGGGGACGTTCCAAAAAATGATGAGCCAGCAGGTCTTGGCAGGATACCAAGGAAAATTCTGTTTCGCCTACATGGATGATATTATCATATTTTCCAACTCTTACGAAGAACATCTCGAACATCTAAAAAGGGTCTTAGAACGGTTAGAAATATACCGACTCACAGGTGCCATGAAGAAGTGTGAGTTCGGGAAAACCACACTCAGCTACTTGGGACATATCATCTCTTCAGAAGGAAATAGCCCAAACCCCGAACAGCTCAAAGTGATCCAAGAATACCCCACCCCCAAAACAAGGCGGCAACTCCAACAATTCCTCGGGACGTGTAACTGGCTACGAGAATTTGTCCCAAACATGGCCGATATCACCAGCCTACTCACCACCAGAGCAGGAGCAACTCAGAAATGGAAATGGGGCACTCCAGAGCAAAAAGCCTTTGAACAGACAAAAGAAGCATTTAAACACATCCAAGCCCTGCACCGACCCGACCCTGAGAGAACCTTCTGTCTTCAAACAGATGCCAGTGGAACAGGACTAGGTGCGGTCCTGTACCAAGAAGTAGAAGGACACCGGAAGATTATTTCCTATGGTAGCGCTAAGCTATCACCCGCGGAACGCCGATACCACAACAATGAGCAAGAATGCCTCGCCATAATATGGGCAATCAAAAGGTATCAGATATACCTCGACAAACCATTCACATTAAGAACGGACGCGAAATGCCTGACATGGCTAAACAAAATGAAGGACGGCAGATCAAAGCTAACCCGTTGGTCTCTGCTACTGCAAGAGTACAGCTTCACGGTCCAACACAGACCAGGGAAGGAGAACGAGCTCCCAGACGCTCTATCAAGGAACCCGGGAGAAGAGTCCACGGAAGAGAACACCCGAGAGTGGAGCCGGATGATGCCCCCAGAAACTCCCATCCCACCGCCCGAATCACTCCGCCTCCTCACCCTACCTTCCACCCCGACACTACCAGAGAAGGTCATCAAGGCCCAACACACAGACCCCTACATCCAGAAACAAATAAGACGGCTGGAAGACATCGCAAGAATCCCCGTCGACGAACGGTCCAGAGACGAAAGGCTCCATGCAGCCAGATTCACTCAGCGAGACGGTGCATTGTTGTATAGAGACTATCCAGAGCAAGCGATGAAGATTGTAGCCCCACCAGCAGTGAGAAAGGAGATTCTGACATACTTCCACGACCACGCAGAGGCGGGCCATCCAGGAGAAAAGAATACTCTACAGAATCTCAGAAAACAATACTCCTGGAAGGGAGTAACCAGAGACGTACGGAAGCACGTCCGAGCTTGCCATACATGTGCCACGATGAAGACTTCCGGGAGAACAACGAAGACACCATGGAAGGCCAGAAAGCCTACTTCACCATGGAAAGAGGTCGCCCTAGACCTCATGGGGCCATACCCCAGATCGACCAAAGGGAAGCGATTCCTCTTAGTCATTAATGATCTTTTCTCTCGGTGGACGGAAGCCTTTCCCCTCTCGAAATCAAACGTTCCCCAAATACAACGGATCTTGGAACAAGAAATCTTCCCCAGATGGGGCTACCCCGCCGCACTTCTTACAGACAACGGCCCGCAATTCCGCTCGTCCGCATGGAAGAAGATCTGCCAAACCTGGAAAACCAAAAGATGGACAACCGCGGCGTACCACCCAAGGGAAAATCCTGTAGAACGGAGAAATCAAGAACTAAAGGTGGGAATTCGCACGAGTCTCCAAGGAAAAGATCATCGCCAATGGGACAAGGCCCTACCCCAAATCCTCTTCAATCTTCGAAACCGAAGTAACGAGGCCACCGGGTTCGCCCCCAGCGAACTTCTCTTCGGACAACTGCTCAGACGGCCCGAAGACTAAAGACGATTAATTAGCATAATAATCGCCGATTACGATTAATTGCCGATGCACTAATAGTTGCCCGATAAAGATTCATTGGTATCCGCATCGGTACACCCCTAATTCCATTAGAACAGTTTAAATGCATGCCATTTCTTATCAATATTTGCTATGCGATGACCATCAACACAAAGCAAGGACAAACTATGAAAGTGGCAAATGTTTCTCACATGGACAACTGTAATATGTGGGTTCAATCCTCGGTCCCGGCACAGATTTATCATATTGCCAAACCCTTCCTTCACCTCTGACAAGACGTGTATTAATCACAACTTGTGAATGTGAGGAATGCCAGGCCTCCACCGTGGTTCGGATTCCACGTTAAACTGTAGGTCCTCAATTTCATCTCACAATCACCCTACCATTGCACATTAGCGTAAGTGCGTATAACCTGAACGGGTAGTAAGACGCGGTGCTAATAATAATAATAATAATAATAATAATAATAATAATAATAATAATAATAATAATAATAATAATAATGATGATGATGATAAAAATAAATTGGTGTGTTCCTATGATAGTTCTAGCAGCAGCCTGTAACTTTTTGCCTCTGATGATAAAACTACTGACTTTATTTACAAAAATACTTTGCCTTAAGGCGATCGGCCCTTTTCATTTGGCGTGAAAATGCATAGCCGTGGGAACAGTTATCTTCAAGAATATTTATTGTTATACAATTTTTTTTTTTCGGAAACGGTTTGTTCAAGAATAGAAGCATGTTGATTAAGTTATACTTTTTATATACACACCTCCTCTATAATTTTAACAGGGATAAAATATCGATAAAATTGACATTATTCAATAGAAAACTACTGGCTTCAAAACAAAAAATAAGAAAATGTAACAATTAATAAACATCGATACATTATCTTAGAAGGGGTGTTGAAAATATTAACATCAACATTTCACTCGTTCTTGAGAAAAATTGATATTTCCAAACGAATGATTTTTCCGCAAAACCTGTCCGGTAGCTAGCGCCATCTACGGTTTCCGTGATTCATCTGTTCTTGTTTGCACGGAAGGATTGTGTTAATATATTTCAATCAATTAATACAAATATTCTGTGTGTCTAATCTGAAACTAGAAATAAGTACACTACTGATTTTTTTTTATTCTGAAGATACATCTTGTATCAACGCCAAAGTGGTCATCATGGTGATCTCTAGATAATACGTCACGTGATTTCTTCTCTGTACGGGATGTTAAAAACTCTGGTATTAGAAACGTTATTGTTTGAATTAACCTGTTTTTAAAACTGACATTAACATAAGCAAAGCTGCGGTCAAAAACTAGTATAACCTAAAATAAAGAATGCCACAAATTACTCGTACAGTACATCATTATAATTTTCTACACTGCTCTCCCTAACTTGCTTTTGCAAAAGGGTCTGCAGGTACTAAATATATCACAAACTTGGCATCGTGGAACTTTGTCAAAACATTTGCTTTTCCATTTGCTCACTGAGGAACTATTGATCTCCAAAACTTAAAGAGTGTCTATCAAATTGTCACTTTTACTTTCTCGTCGCGAGATAGGAAGAACTGTGATAATAATAAAAAAATTAAGTTCAAATTCCTCAAATAGATGTAACGATAAATAAAATTAAAGACTTGATATTTCAAGGAATGTTTCAAACAATAATTATGTAAATATTTTTAAGAGAAAATGTTATGTTGTCTGAATATCTTTGTACTATTTTTTGTTTTAAAATATTTAATTGTAAGACCTGAAGATGTACGTACCTTAAGGTACTTTGGGTTTTTAATAATATGTAATCGATTATGTAATTTTCTTTTAAATCCCAAGTAAACATTGAATGGAAATTGAAATGGAAATTGAATTCTTCTTATTATATTACTATTATCTGAAGATCTACCTATCGGCATTGCAACTATGTAATTTGCCTTTAAATCCTAAACAAAAAATTAATTGAATTAATTGAATAATAAGACTTTTTTTACCTGCTTCAGTGGCGTAGTTAGCTAACGTGCTTGTTTCATGATGATCTAGACTGCCGGGGACGGGGAGATTGAGCTTTGAATCCCACTTGGGTGAACGAGAGGTAGTTTTTCCTAAATTGTTTTCCACTTTACCTCCATGCAAATGCCGGTTCACTTCTTCTATATTCATCCATCCCAACTCCTAACCCATTATCGTAATTAGTACTTAAGCGTATAACCCGAACAGGTAATAAGACGCGGTGCTAAGTATTATTACTATACTTTTTTTAGAACCGCATCTTACTACCAGTTTGGGTTAATGCTTATTTACTAATTACGCTAATGGTTTTAGGGATTGGGAAGGTTATATTTAAAGGAAGTATACCCACATTTGCTTGGAGGAAGATTAGAAAACCATTTTGTAAAAATCACCTTTAATACACCGAAACGAGGTTCAAACCTCGATCTCCCCGTCATCGGCAGTCTAGTCTACAAAGAGAGTAGCACCTTAGACCACGTGGCCACCGAAGCGGGTGAAATGTAATATTAATTTAATATAGATTTTAGGTGTAATTATAACCGTATTATAAAAGTTGGTAGGATACCTACCTATCTTGCGCCCGAATGCAAGACATTAGAATCTAGCACCAACGAAAAAGAAACACACGCGTATCAAGAACGATCAAGACGTATATTGAGCCGGTAAGGATCCGAACCCGAGACGTCAGGTGACAGACATCACGTGTGATTATATAATGACATATTGACATCGAATCTCACCGGCCAAGAGCACAATGACCTTCAAATATAAAATCTTTTCCGCTACAAGATGTAACTCTTAACGTGTGTTATTAAGATCAATTTTATAAACAGCTCTTCTTTAAGAGTCTTATATAATAAAGATGCAATTTTAGATCCATAGTTTTACATAAAAGATACTGGATTTTTTTTGTCATAAAAACTTGAAAAAGTTGAGAATTAAAAAAAAAAAGCCCACTTCAGTGGTTGAATGACGTCTTCCTGAAAAAAAAACAACAGGATTGACAATAATGGGGAGATCAGGGATTGAATCCCGGTCGGGTGTACTTAGGGTGAATTTTTCCTAAACGAATTTCCACTCTCCCTGCACGCAAATACGGGTACACTTATTCTAAATTCAACCGGCCATAGCCTTAACTCATCACTCAATAGGTTAATTAGTGCATATGCGTACAGTCTGAACAGGTAGCTTACGAGGTACGAGAAAAACAAAAAGGCTTCCTCATCCCGAACACACAAGTGAAATTTGTGTATTCGCGAGTATCCCAAAAGGGTAGTGAGACACGTTTAAAAAAAAACAGCCGGAAAATTCATATTTTATCTTGTAGCTTTTCAAGCTCTCGAATAACACAACTACAACCGAGTATTTTGTTAATCCCCAATTTGACTAGATCGGTTTGAATTTGTTAAATATGGTCTTTGTTCTGACAGTGAGACACGTGCACTGGGTCCGGGGGATACAGATGGGGGACCGGGGATCACTCCTCATTACTGTCTCTCTAATCTTGAGGGATGTAAAATACAGGAATGAGGATAGAAGAGAGAGAGTCTGGTTGACAGAAGAACATCACACCGCGTGTTGATTGTTAACGTGGGAACGAGCATCGAAAGGCGCTGGATGGAGTGAAGGGGGGGGGGGT
>CABFWO010000462.1:212987-279054 GCA_902155825.1 Timema genevievae | reverse complement strand
ATAAATGAAATTTAATCAAAATCGTTAGAGCCGATTTTGAGAAAATCGACTTTTTCTCTTTTTTCCCTTCAGTAAACTACCCTTAATTTTAGGGGTAGATATCCAATTCCAAAAACCCCTCGGGGCAACCCTATGAAAACCCTAGATATCAAGTTTCAGCTCAATCGGTAAAATAGTTTAGGCTCTAGTTGGAGGTACAGACAGACAGACAGACAGACGGAAATTCAAAAACCACTTTTTCGGATTCAGGAAGTCATGAAACGTCAAAATTCATCAAAATCTCGAGCTCGATTTTTTTGACGATCACCATACTTTCTCTACCTGTAAGATAGAGAGAAAGTAAAAATGTATTTTGAATTTGGATTAAGGATTTTTAATTTGTAATAGTACTTCAACTTTACATTGATAAGGTATTTCGTATCTCAAATAGTTGCGGAGAAATTATGAAAATGGGAAATTTATGCTTATGTAAAGTACTCTCAAAATCAATTTCATGGGAAAATGAGAGTTGCGCTTTTGTTTGTAATGTTAAACAGTGCCTAGATACAAAATGTAATCATAATAGTAAGAAATAGCTTTTCCCTCTTTCTCTCTCTTGCCCTTAAGTAATATACCCTTAATTTTAAGGTTGGGTATTTAATTCCAAAGACTCTTTGGGGGAACCTAATGAAAAGCCTAGATACAAAGTCTTAGCCTGACTGTTAAATTGGTTTAGGCTCTAGTCCAAGATATAAACAGACGACATCACGATAACAACTTTTTCGGTTTCACGGGGTGATGAAACGTCGACATTTAAAATGAATGATAAGCTATTTCGTGTAAGCTATGAAATAGTTGCGAGGATATGACCAGAATTGTACATTTCTGATTTAAAGTGGGAAAATGAGTTACCATTTTGTTTGCTTGAAACATTGACATTTATCAAAAGCTCAAGTTTTGATTTTTTTTTTCTATTTTTATTTGAACACCGAGAAGCTGTTTAGTATTTACATTTTAAATATTTCCCTCAGAGCCTAACTACAATCCAAGTCCTCATAAAACTCATAACTCCACAAGGAAACACATTTTTCAAGCTTCAAAGTACTAGTTGTGCTGCTGAGAGGCTAGTGAAAACCCTGAGCGTTGGGTAAGTGGTTAAACACACCTAATGGTGATCCAACATGATGTTCAGGGTTTGAACCCAGGTATGTATGTATTTCAGGTTGAATGTCACTATAGTTAGACCCACTTCAGAGGTTCGAATTCTGGCTGGCTGTACTGAAGGTACTTTTCATAAATAATTTCTCACTTTCCTTTCACGCAAATTCGAGCACATCTACACTAAATTCTACCTTACTCATCACATTATCATAATCTTAGTATATGATGAATGAGTATAGCCCGAGCGGGTAGTAAGACGCGGTGAAAAAACAAACTATAGTAGGAGTCTGTTAGGAAGGACCGTATTTGACATTTACAAAATTTATTAAATTTACTTTAACATATTCATACGTAAAGCCATTTGATTTTCAGCTGTCACTTTTGATATATATTACCAATACTTATACTTTAACAATAATACTATTTTATTAATGTTGACACCCGCCTCGGTGGCGTAGTTGGCTAAAGCGCTAGTCGTGTTGAGCTCGACCGCCGAGGACGGGGAGATCGAGGTTCGAATCTCTGTCGGGTGAACTGGAGGTGGTTTTTCCTAAATGTTTTTCCACTCTCCCTACACGCAAATGCGGGTTCACTTCCTCTCATTTCAACCCTCCCAATTCCTAATCCATTAGCGTATTTAGTACTTAAGCGTATAACCCGAACGGGTAGTAAGACGCGGAGCTAAATATTATTATTATATTATTATTAATGTTGACCACAACAGTATAACGTTGACCCCGGTAGTCTTGGGGTAAAGTGTTCTCCTCGGGACCCGATGTTTGTGGGTTCAAACTCAGCCAGGGTCAACGGATTTTTCTTGAGTGATACAAATCCGTAGCACAACTTCCTGCGGATGGGAAGTAAAGCCGTAGGTCCCATGTTGATTGTGGCATGTAAAATAACTCTGGAAGTTATGTGGAAATACCTCTCCCGGCAAAATTGGTAGGCTCTTTCGCTGTCGCACACAGAAATCTTCGTGTTCTGATATAATCACTCGGTTCAGAAAGTGCACGTGCAGTACCTCAAATAAATGAAATGAAAAAACAGTATATGATTGTATTTTATAAAAGGATTCAAGTATAGAACTATACTATTTTGGTATTAGGTCGCATTCTGGCATTAGAAAGTACGAATATTAAAACAAAAGTTTATGACGACCTACATTTCCCAGTGCCCGTTGATAAATAAAATATTGTATCTGGTAAAGTGAGATAGCCCATTATTGCCTGAAGCTTATGCAGTCAACAGATGTAGAAGAGCATCATCATTTGAGAAGGACAGATGGCGGACTGCAGTAGACGCCGCCCGACGCACCTCAGTGTCATTTTGAACTCATCTTCCGTCGGTTGTCTCGAGGTCGACTGGTCAACCACCCCCATCCACACCCCAAGTTTCCCGCGATCTTCTTTCCAAGTTTGTTTTTGGTTTGTATCCCTCCAGTTTTCGTATGTGGAGTGAACCAATTCAATTTCCGGTTTGTGAGTCTTTATTCACTCTTGTGTGTACAGTTACGTGAATAACTCAACAGGGGGCAACGAAAAATCTTGTGACATTCAGAGGAAGTTGGAATTTTTGGTTTCTTTTAGAAAGATCTCACTTGGTCTAAAACTCTCATCTAAGTGCGGTTTTCTGGATTATTCACTTGGCAACAGAGAGATTGGGTTAAGATTGATAGTTTTTTATTTTAAAATAGTTATTTACAATTTTTTTAACGTGATAAAACTGTTTCGCTGGTTTCCATCTTGTGAAGTAAGACACAGCAAACGGCTCCACTATGCTTCGTCTGTTTCGAGTTGTATTATCTACCTAAGTTAACTGCCATCCGGTGGAGGAGACGACTCTTAGCGAGGGAGAAATACTGTTTGAGTAGTAACTGGAGCAGTGAAAATGTGTTGTTTACTGTCAAAACATCGTAGCACTGTTTACAAGTTACAATACTTTGAAATCAACTTAATATCCAATGAATAATGCGTTTACAACCGTATACAGAGGTTATAACGCGCCAGTGACTGTTATTAGGAGCTAAGACTCACGACTCTGAACCTTGAGGACCGGTATTCAATCCTCAACAAGATGCTTTGGGAATGTTAAAAACAAAAAAGATTTCCATTCACATTTCAAACATATTTTGGCGCAACCTTCTCCCTGAGATTAGTTTAAAAAAAAATCACCTATAGTTATTATACCGAAACTATTGCGTTTAAATATAAAAACATTACGTACTAGAAATATAGCTACCAGCCCAGTCCCCCACCTACATCGGTGGCCACATGGTCTAAGGCGCCACTCTCGCACTAGACTAGACTGCTGATGACGGAAAGATCGGGGTTCGAATCTCGGTCGGGTGTAGGCAACTGAGGGTGGTTTTCCCCAAATGATTCTCCACTGTACCTTCACGCAAATGTGGCTACACTTACTCTAAATATAACCTTCCTCATCTCTAAAATCATTAGTGTAATTAATAATAATGCTAATGTTAATAATAAAGTAAAAGGTTATCAATTTAGATCACAAAAACACAATACGTTTAAATTTTCTAAAAGTTCCTTCCTACTAGAATCCTACTATAGGTATTGGAAACATGCATACCCTTTTAGCATTATATCGTCACTGAGTATATTTAGGAATGCTTTTAAGATCTTGTCAAATGGAATATGGGAGATTGACATTAAATACACTGTCATGAACTTAAGAAATGTGCTTCGGAGTGAAGGGTTGAGTGAACAAAAGCTTGCTTTCACTTCTACTTTGGAGAGTAGTTTAATATTGGGCAGGAAAAAAAAAACTTGCACGATGTGAGTGTGACCACCAGAGTGTTTTCTTGAGTTAAAAGAGGTGTTTGGTAAATGTATAATTTTTTGAAGTTGCTCAGTGGGAAGTGAAGCTTTATTTGACGGAAGTCTATTATTTGATTAAAAGACATAAGTGAGACCATGCCCAAGCTTGCTATGATGATTTTTAAAGTTTTTTAAATTAAACGCATTCCAAATTGATTAATATAAGAATAAGTTTACCTTCTATCGAAATCCTCCTTCGAATTTGTTTATTAATACTCTATATTTATTTTGGCTAAAACATAGTTTCTCGTAACTAATTATCAATGACCTTGTTCAATGTAGTTTTAAACGTCACTATTTGATCATACGGTGACGTTTGGGAGAAAACATGTTTCTGAAGTAAAACAATTCGAGACGCAATGTCAAACTTGAAGGCAGAGGCGACTTTTTGTGGGCTGTTGGCGATTTGTCGAAAGAGTTGACACGATGCGGTGGCGGCGCCGTGCCCCCCGCCCTAGAAAGACTCCCGTCGTCCATAGGTCGTCTTGGTGCGGCTGTCACTGGGTCTTGGGCTGCACCACGGAGCACTCTAGAGGACGCCCCTATCAACCGTTAGGGGAAACGTCGGCGGCCACCATGAGGCTTCGCTTCGACGCCGTGCGGCCTGCTACGACAAGGAACAGGTGAGTACACACTTTATTGAGTTACAGTTCAACTTTCATAGGGAGGGTTTTATCTGTCAACCAGAAAAGCTACTAGGTCTTTTTTCACGTATTCATGCATCAGATCATGTTATCTGCAGCTGTCACCTTTGTTAGATATCATTAATAATATAAAATAGCACTAATAATATAGTAAAATTTTGGTAGAAAAAATCTACTTACACTTCATAAAAGATTATTCCTTATGAAAATTGGACTATAGGCCTTCCATAGCAGGAAGGCTCTACTATCAGGGTCTCAAACCAGGCTCATCTCACGTTTACAGTTCATGTTGTACTCACTGGTTTGCAAAACTGATGGGAGAAAAAAAAATTGTATTCTAAGAGCAGATAGCCATTTGAGTTCTTGTTCCACAGCGCTGTCATTGCCGTACTTCGGAGGTTCAGCGAGCTGCCCCTTGATAGGAGGGCGGGGTTCAATAGTACAGTATTACATTTTAATTTTCATATATATATATATATATATAGCCTTTTTAGAAAATACCAACTATTTTTGCGTCCAAAATTGACCACGTTTTACTCTATTATTAGTGTTATTATAAAAGGTACCACATGAATTAGCGTTCTAAATACGTGAAAGTAGATATAGTAGCTTTTCTGGCTGTCAGAGATGGCCCTTTCTATTAAATTGGACTGTACATACTACTGCCACATTGTGCACCAGTTATATAATTCTTGAATTACCAGCATTGATGGTAGCATGGTACAAGGCTCTGATGACGGGGAAGTTGGAGTTCGAATCCCAGCCGAGTGTACTGAGGGTGGATTTCTAAAATGATTTCCCCACCCTACCTTTTTCGCAAATATGGATACATTGCCTCTTAAATTCTTCCTTCTTCTCCCCGCTTCTCCCTCCTATATTGGATTGAAGTTTAAACTCTCGGATTGTTATGGAAACGTAGAACGAGAAAACAACAATGGCAGCAAGTGGTCTCTCACTTCATCAGACCGATAACAAGACTCGCAGTCATAAAGGGTTGTTTCTACTCTCATACCAGCACCTGTACTTGTTTCATAGAAGAAACATACATGATTAGTTATTGCTTTATTCTCACGCGTCCCCAATATTGTTAGGTTCAATTGGTCAAACGAAATATTCGCACCGGTGTTCACGCTGTCTACGGTGCTGGGACCCTTTCCGATGTAACGCGCTACTCTCGCAGTTGACTAGACTGCCGATGACGGGTAAGTTCGAATCTTGCTCGGGTGTAGGGTGTAGGTTGGTATTTCCAAAATGGTTTTCCACTCTACCTCCACGGAAATATGGGTAATTTTCTTATAAATATATCCTCCCTAATCCCTAAAACCATTAGCGTAATTAGTACATAAGAGTATAACCCGAATGGGTAGTAAGACGCGGTGCTAAAAAAAATTAGTAAAAAAAGTGCTGGATTGCTACTTGATTGCCTTTAACTGGTAAGTTGAGGTTCGAATCTCTTCCGGGTGTATTTTTTGGTTTGCTTGTTTTTTACGTGAGATTTTCTCCTCCTCTCTTCACGATAGTTTGGGCGTAATTCCTCTAAACTACCCTTCTCGTCCCTAATCATTAGATTACACCTTTACTTAGCCTTGTGGCTTTAGACTGGATTGCTGGAGACGGGAATATCGACGTTAGAATCCCTGTCGGGTGTGCTTAGGGTGTTTCTTTTTCTGTCTGGTTTCCCACTCTTCCTCCACGCCAATCAGGGTACATCTCCTCTCAATTCAATCTTTTAAATCCCTGCCCAAAGAGTATAAACATGGGTATAGTTCTAACGAGTAGTAAGACGTGGAGTGCAAAAAAAAAGTCTTATGTTAAAATGTATGAACTTAAAGTGTTCCTCACTGCAATGTCTCCTTGTACTTCTATTATAGTCTCTTTTTTTAGAAAGGGTATTTTTAAAAATATAACCTTTTTTAGGTCAAAAATTGATACCATTTACATTATTATTTGTGCTATTTTATAGGTTTTGATAGCAGCTTTCAAAAGTGACTGCTGCAGATAAAATGACTTTACATATTAATACGTGAAAGTAGATTTAGTCATTTGTCTAGCTGTCCGATAAGACCCTTTATATGAAGATTGTACTGTAAAAATCTTATAAATCGTCTTCATTACTTGATCATCTTTAAAGACCAAAGCCATATGAACGAATCTTTAAAACTATTCTAGCGCTATTACCAATATTACTGCTCAAGACTAATAATAGCAGGTTGTAACGAACTTAGTTCACGCGCAGTCGAGCACGAAGCAACTACTCGTGATATTACATTTTATGGGTAACTAATTATTTGAAACATTGCTCTATCCTAATGACCCTGCGAGCAAGGCCGAGACGAAACGTTAAACTTTACAGCTATAGCACGTTCACTGAAACTTGACCTTTTATCACAGTGGGAAAGAATTTTGAGAAAACAACTCCGGAATTATTCGCCTCGCAAATATGTCTTGTCACATTAACAAATAATTTGATTTGATTTTAATCGTCATAATTATTGTCCACAAGCGTAAGGCACTAGAATAGTCGAGCAGAAATTCATAAACAACAAATACCTAAAGTCTGTTCATCGTAGGAATGGTTTTCTTAAAGGCCTTTTTCCCTACCAGAAATCTATTATATAGTAGGATATTGGTAGGAAAAAATACCTTTCAGAGAGTAATTCCTACCGTGAATGGAGGGAGTATAGTAGGTTTATAACGTTAATGGGTGTAGCATTCCGTCATTTTGAGGACAAACAATGGCGAAGGAGAATACAAATAAAAATAAATTTTATATTGTGCCCCTCATATTAATTATTAAATCATTATATTAAAAAAAAAGATCCATTATAAGTTCCTATAGTAGTTAACTTTCGTTTCCAGAGAATTTAAGTCTTAGTGATCAACCGAAAAATGTGTACTTGTGGATTTTTTTTTTCAAAATGTAAAAGGTCAACTTTTAAGCAATATTTAAGTGTTTATTGATGTATAAGATCATAGAAAATATTTTTGTATACTTATTGTTAAAGCTAATGTCACTATTTAACCTAAGCTCAACATATTATTGGCAATTTATCGGCTACCTAGGCAGCCCCCCACTCCCACCCATAGCTCACTCGGTAGCTTGTCTAATTACTGAACTATGGGTACCGAGTTTGATTCCCAGCATGGTGGACGCAAGGACTAAGGGTCAGTTTAATTGTCGGACTTAGTACACCTCAAGTACAGTGCCATACTAAATACAGGATGACACCTACCTAGACCAGCATGGAATAGGTCAGTTTAATTGTCAGACTTAGTACACCTCAAGTACAGTGCTATACTAAATACAGGATGACACCTACCTAGACCAGCATGGAATAGGTCAGTTTAATTGTCGGACTTAGTACACCTCAAGTACAGTGCCATACTAAATACAGGACGACACCTACCTAGACCAGCATGGAATAGGCCAGTTTAATTGTCAGACTTAGTACACCTCAAGTACAGTGCTATACTAAATACAGGACGACACCTACCTAGACCAGCATGGAATGGGCCAGTTTTTCATATGAAAGTTGCCCATTCCATTCTGGTATTGGTAGGTGTCGTCCTGTATTTAGTATAGCACTGCACTTGCAGCTTACTAACTCCGACTATGAAACTGGCCCTAACTGTTAAGCTCGTTTAGTTTGGCTACCAATGACGGGGAGGTAAGGGTTAGATCCCATCCTTGTGCTCTGTGGGATGGTATTACCTAAATAGTTTCCCCCTCTTCCTCTTCTTAAGGGCCAGTACATTTTCTTTAAATTCTACTCTATTCATTTCTACCTCATTATTGCAATTAAAACTTGTACAGACCGGACGGGTAATAAGATGCAGAGAAAAAGAAAATTTCGGCATAGTCGAAAAATTGATTATTGTTGAGATCGTGGCTTCGCTTTTAACACCGATGAATCTACGGCTGGAGTACTGTGTGTTGTGTATATTCTAGAATTAAGTTAGTTTATAAGTCGCGTGCTAATTTAATCAGTTGTTCCAGAAAGTGTACTTTAATAACCACAATCAGTTGTTCCAGAAAGTGTACTTTAATAACCACAATCAGTTGTTCCAGAAAGTGTACTTTAATAACCACAATCAGTTGTTCCAGAAAGTGTACTTTAATAACCACAATCAGTTGTTCCAGAAAGTGTATTTTAATAACCACAAATTATTTAAAAAAGGATTACTAATTTATTTTTTTTTTTTTCAAATTTATTACACACAGTTTTGAGTAACTCTTTAACTTTCACAAAATACCATAGTTAGCGGGAACTAACTATACATACTCTTTACGTTCCTAATATGTTTTACAACCTGAAGGGAATGGGCAGTTACATCGTTGATTGTATATATTTTAACGATTATATAAAATAAATATCATTTTATGACCTAGTGCATATTATTTAAGTCCATACGTTTTAACACACGAGCTAGCTAATTACTATAACTAGCATCTGTAAGCACGTGGACTAAGGCTTTGAAGTAGTCTTGTCTTGATTTGCAGACTACTCTGTGGTTGGGGTTCAGATTATGGTCAAATAATTTTTTTCCATGAATAGTTTTCCACTAATCCACGCAACTTGTAACTAAATGTGGGTGATATCCCAGTCAGGTAGTAAGACGTGATGCAAAAAATAAATAAAATAAAATAAAACCTAATTTATTTCTTGGGTAGTTAATGTGAAGAGAGGAGGGTAAAATCACTAATATAGAAAATAACCCCCATTGCAGTCGGTTGAAATTTGAACCTCGTCCCCGTCAATCCACTCTATACTGAGGATGACGCCTTAGACCGTGTGAATTCTGGTGCGAGCTATTGCCATGTCGAGTGATTTTCATCCTACAATGATTTTGAGCGAGCCACATAGTGTGGAAAATGTATTTTACGGAAGTGCACCAGCATTAGCCTGAGGAGGATGTTAAAACAAGTGGTTGAGTGCTCTTACGTCTTTTTAACTTTTGTAATTATTAGCCCTCACTCGGATTATCGTTTGTATCTTTCAAGCTTGTCACAGTAACTTCGGGAGATGTATCTCCACGATTGGAAATATCTCAGGAACAGTGGGAAGTGCATCTTTACAACTGAAGATATCTCAGGAACGGTGGGAGATGCATCTTTACAACCGAAGATATCTCAGGAACAGTGGGAGATGCATATTTACAACCGAAGATATCTCAAGAACAGTGGGAGATGCATCTTTACAACCGAAGATATCTCAGGAACAGTGGGAGATTCATCTTTACAACCGAAGATATCTCAGGAACAGTGAGAAGTGCATCTTTACAACTGAAGATATATCAGGAACAGTGGGAGGTGCATCTTTACAACCGAAGATATCTCAGGAACAGTGGGAGATGCATCTTTACAACCGAAAATATCTCAGGAACGGTGGGAGATGCATCTCTACAACCGAAAATATCTCAGGAACGGTGGGAGATGCATCTCTACAACCGAAAATATCTCAGGAACGGTTGGAGATGCATCTCTACAACCGAAAATATCTCAGGAACGGTGGGAGATGCATCTCTACAACCGAAGATATCTCAGGAACGGTGGGAGGTGCATCTTTACAACCGAAGATATCTCAGGAACGGTGGGAGATACATCTTTACAAACAAAGATATTTCAGGAACGGTGGGAGATGCATCTTTACAACCGAATATATCTCAGGAACAGTGGGAGAGGCATCTTTACAACCTAATATATCTCAGGAACGGTGGGAGATGCATCTTTATAAACGAAGATATCTCAGGAACGGTGGAAGATGTATCTTTACAACTGAAGATATCTTAGGAACGGTGTTAGATGAATCTCTACAACCGAAGATATCTCAGAAACAGTGGGAGGTGCATTTTTACAACCGAATATATCTCAGGAACAGTGGGAGATGCATATTTACAACAGAAAATATCTCTGGAATAGTGGGAGATGCATATTTACAACTGAAGATATCTCAGTAACGGTGGGAGATACATCTTTACAACCTGAAATATCTCAGGAACAGTGGGAGATGCATATTTACAACCGAAGATATCTCAAGAACAGTGGGAGATGCATCTCTATAACCGAAAATATCTAAGGAACGGTGGGGGGATACATCTTTACAACCGAAGACATCTCAGGAACGGTGGGAGGTGCATCTTTACAACCAGAGATATCTCAGGAACGGTGGGAGGTGCATCTTTACAACCAAAGATATCTCAGGAATGGTGGGAGGTGAATTTTTACAGCCGGAGATATTGACTTTGAATAGAGTTTGCTTGTACATGGACTGTTGTATGTAAATTATGCTAAACAGACATAGAGCCTCAATTTCGATTGTCATAAAACCTTGACAGCAATAAGACTACTGATAATAGATAGTAACATATATGGTACGATAGATTTGGGACTTAAATATGGACACATATATATGAATACTTTTTAATGTGTGTGCCATGCATATTACTTGCTACACGTTCTAACTATTCACAGCTCACACTAGATTTTTTTTATCGACTCACTCAGACTTCAACTGGTTTTCATCCCTGGTTTTTAACATATAAAAAACATACCAAAAAATTGGTCTAGTGTACCGCACAAACTTTCTCTATCTTTAATCTTAAAATAGAGACCATTACTAAAAACTTGTAAAATTTGTTAAACGAAATAATACACACTGTTGCGGAAACATTCCAACAAAGAGCAGAAATGTAATAATATACATGGTTACAGAAACATTGAACAAAGAGGAGAATTTCTGTCCATAATAGAGCATAATGATCAATCTCATATTTCTAAATACACCATAAAAATGTATATATGTTTGCTTATAGCTCAGAAACTATTGGTTTTATAAAACTATATTCTAGATTAAAATACTTTTAATTTGAACAGTACTACATCTTTACAATGAAGGTATTTCGTATCTCAAATAGTTACGAAGATATGAACAAAATTGGAAATTTTTGGCTATGTATACTACTTTGAAAGTAATTTTAATTGAAAAATAAAAATTTAATTTTTTTGCAATATTAAACCGTGTCTAGATAAAAAAAAATCAAAATCATTAGAGTGGATTTTGAGAAAATCGATTTTATCTCTTTTTGCCCTTCAGTAAACTACCCTTAATTTTTAGGGTTGAATATCTCTAATTCCAAAAACTCCTTGGGGGAACCTTATGAAAATCATAGATATCAACTTTTAGACAGAGCTGTTGAATGATTTCGGCTCTAGTTTGAGATGTAGACAGATAGACAGACAAATATATGGCATCGCAAAAATCACTTTTTCGATTTCAAGGGGCCATAAATCTTTGACATTTATCAAAATATCGAGTTCGATTTTTTTTATGATTACAATATTTTTCTCTTCGAGCGAGGGGTCGAGAGAAAGTTCAAGCTAGGACATTAAATCACATTACACATTGTTTTACAGCTTCTTCTTTTTTTTTTTTTTTGCATATGTGTCCAGACTTTGTGGCCACCCTGTATACTGTATAAGTGATAGGCTCTAAGTGCCATATCCCCCAACCCAGCCGCTTTTTCTAATTAGTAGGATCCATGCCACCACTGTGGACAATTTCTCGATTGAATATGTACTGGAAAAATGTTCATTTCTACTCCCAGGTCATCTTCAGGAGTGCAAACTTCTATACCAGGGATGAAAAATCATTGGCACGCGTGCCACCCTATGGCTCGTGAACATGATTTGCGTGGTTCGCCAATCCAGAAAAATAAAGATAAAATAGAACTTTTGCCAACGTCGTATAATTTTTTGAAATCGACAACATTTCTACAGCCCTGAAGGTGTTACTATAAATGTTTTTATTTTTTATTTATTTGAATTGATGCCACAACAAGTTTTGATTTTTAAATATTCATAAAAAATCTAAATGAGAGGTGGCACACTTAATTAGTTCAAAATTCAAATAGTGCTTAGTTGGAAATATTTCGCCATCCTTGCACTATACCTTGCTAAGAAAAATAATATTTACTCTTTTGTGGATTGTGGGACCAAGTGGATCTCTGATCCTCAAAGCGTGGGACACTTGGGACAGTCTGTGACAGGGTGCACCAGGCACTAAGACACCCTCCCCCTCTTTTCTCACTGTAGTCAAACCTCGACCATATGTCTCGACACCCTTCACAAAACTAACCAACCCCGCTTCTCTTCGATTGGAAGATACAGGGATATACAAATATAGGGGAAGGATTTTCGGCCCGATGTTGTTTACATGACGTAACCGATAAAAGCTTTAATTTATTTACCATTCACCGAAGGTGATAAAACTCAGACTCACATCGGTGCTCACACAGTATAAGACGTCACTCTAGCGATAGACTATAGTAAATTGTCAGTGTAGAAGAGATTGGGGATTAAATCCTGGTCGAGTGTACTGAGGGTAGATTAAGTTTATGGTTCTCTCCCTCCCTCCACGCAAATGTGGGTAAAGTACCTCTAAATTCCACCTTTCTCATCCTCACCCCGTTAGTGTAAATATTTAGGTAGCCCGTACGGGTAGTAAGACTCGTGGAAATAAAGAATAAAGTTCTCTTGAAGCTCGCTTGAAATCTACAATCTAATTTTAGAATCTAATTTTGTTTTATTTCACAAAATTAACTTAATTGTATCCAGCCCCATTTTTTCTCTCTGTGTCTTACCATCGTTCGGGATATCCACATATTTACATTAATGATTAGAGATGAGAAAGGTATAATTTAAAGGATGCTTACCCACATTTGCGTGGATGAAGAGTGGGCAACCATTTAGAAAATAACCTCATTATACTCTGCCAGGATTCATTTCCTGACCTTCACGTTGCCAGCGTATTAAATAAGACAAGAGTGACACCCTTGTCTGCGTGTACATCGGTGCGGGTGAGACAATTTATCGAAAGGAAGGAGCGCCCTAATGTGACAAATACTGGAACTAGAGCGCATAAGAGAAATTACAAAGACATAAAATAGGATCCGCCCACATAACATTTTGCTCGCATTGAAGATTCTAAAAGTAGGATTTTGGTAGAAAGGAGCTTTTGGAAAATATAAAAAATATTTTGTGGTCAACAATTATAACATTTTCTCTATTATTAGTATTATTTTATAAGTTTATTGATTTTTTATATCAAAGATACATCTGCAGATCACCTGACTTGACGTATGAATACGTGAAATAAGGTAGATCTAGTAACTTTTCTAGCAGTGAGAGAAAGCTCTACCTATGAAAATTGGCCCACTGGATAATTTAACGTGCAGCTCTACACAAAATGAGTAGTTCCAATTTTGTGCAGTTATAAAAAAAAAGGAACAAGGATAAAATGTAATTATTTATTGATCTCAGTGGGTAACTTCTTTTTATATTAAAATTATCGCATAGTATTCGCAGTTCTTGACATGTTTGGGTTAAAACTTTGTATCTTGAAATTTTCCATTAGTAAAATTGTGCAGTTCTCAAACAAATTTTGTACTGTTCTAAAACTGTAGATATTTTACTCATGTGAAAAACTGTACACTATAATTTTCATAGTTAAACCTTTATCTTACAGTTATACGCCATCCATGATAGGAAAGGTGGTAAGTGACAGCTTCAGAAGGGTCTTTATTGCAAACATTGGCTGAAAGTCACTAATGTCAACATATTCGGAAATAATTATTATTTTCTTACTAATATTATATTACCAATAATTATTTACGAATAGTTTGACCATTAGCTACATTCAGCTAATGTTTACAACAAAAAACCTTCTGCTAACTGTCACCACCTTTCCTACCGTAGATAAAGTAAAGTCGAGTCCTGATTATCGGATCCAAACGGGACCGACAGGTGGTTGGATAAGCGAAATGTCGGATAATACGGAAACAGGGGAAGGGGTTGGAAAGAAACAAATCAAACTTCAATGGAAGTGCAGAATAGATATGAAATAAGGATTAGTTACTACTCCAAAAGTGTAAATTATGCAATAAATTACAAAACGATTATTTTATTCATGTAAACAGAACAAAGGATTTTAGATCAAATGAATGTAACTTTTAATATAAGGCAAATGCAAAAGTCACTGTTTGAAAAAAAAAATGGATGCTTTAAGTTTTTTTCCTAGCTTTGTTTCTCTTCTTTGCGGCGAGGTCACGACAATAGCACATGATTAAATATGTTGGATAACTAACTATCGGTTAATCGGGAAACTATTGAATGGATCTAATCTCACAAATTCATACTTTAGAATTTAGATCATGTGTCACGTTGTCACTTTTTATAAATACCATAAAAACCTATCAAATAATAATAATAATAATAATAATACAATGGTAAAATGTTATCAATATTGGCAGCCAAGAAATATGTTTGTATTTTCTCAAAGTTCTTTCCTATGGAAATTGGACTGTACCCTGGGTCTAAAAGTTTGTATGTTTGAAAGAGAGGATTAACTTGAATATGGAGGACCACGTCTCATTAAAACATGTTGGATCCAACAGTAGTAACACTCTTTCAAACTAGGTGAGGGATCATTTCACGGCTGCTCCTACATATTATATACTAATATTAAATTACACTTTCATCCAGGTGACACGGTGGAGGTCCCTGGGGCGACTTGGCGAGGACGTCATTTCACCTTTAATTAATTCCAACGGCGTGAAAATAAGGGCAAGAGCAGCGCTTGATCTATTTTTAGCTCCGGGTGTAGAGCGAAAAAACGCGTTAGTAGTATTATCACAACTGACATCTAAATAATTAATTAACCACACTGAATGTTTATCACTACAGATACAAGAAAGAATACGGTAGACCTAGTGTGTCCTGAACCAACCATGCACAGACTGATTTAAACCCACAATGATGGACACGGTTACTAAACGTCAGACTGGTTTGTTTTGTTGGTGATGGGGAGTATGGGGTTCAAATTCTGGTCAGGTAAACTGAAGATTAAAAAAAGTTTCCCACTCTCACTTCACGTAAATATGGGTACATTTTTTCTTAAATCTACCTTCCCTATCCTCACCCCATTAGAGCAATTAAGTGCGCCAATTAATGCCAACGAATATATTAAAAGCAATCGGAGGACTATATTTGGCTATTAGACCTACTATCATTTTTGTTAACTATGGTTATAGCCACATCTAAATTTCATGTTATTTTAATTGAAAAATAACCCGCCTCGGTGGCGTAGTTGGCTAACGCGCTTGTTTCGTGTAGAGCCAGACTGCCGTGGATGGGGAGATCGAGGTTCGAATCTTGGTCGGGTGAACTGGGGGTGGTTTTTCCTAAATGGTTTCCCACTCTCCCTCTACGCTAATTCGGGTTCACCTCCTCTAAATTCAACCTTCCCAATTCCTAATCTATTAGCGTAATTAGTACTTAAGCGTACAACCCGAACGGGTAGTAAGACGTGGTGCTAAATAAAAAAATAAAAAAAATTGAAAAGTAACATCTGGACACGGGATCAAACCCGAGATATCCAAGATATGTATATTTTTTGTAATCTACCTCGTTGGTCTTAGGGTAGAGTTCTCGTCTCAGGACCCGATGTTCGTGGCTTCAAACCCAGCCGGAGTCTACAGATTTTTCTTGAGCGGTAAAAAACCGTAGCACATCTTCCTTCGGAGTGGAAGTAAAGCTGTTGGTCCTATGTCATTTGTGACACCCTGGAGAGTATGTGAAAATAGTCAAAATACCTCTCCTGGCAAAATTAGTAGGCCATTTCGCTCTCACTCATAGAAATTCTCGTGTGATGATATAATCAGTCGGTTCAGAAAGTGTACGTTAAATACTTCAAATAGTAATAATATTAATTGTTTTTTACTACCTGTTCAGGCTATATGCTTATGTACTAACTACGCTAGTGAGCTAGGGATGAGTCAGGTTGAATTTAGACGAAGTGTACTTGCATTTGCCTGAAGGGCGAGTGGAAAACCATCAAAACCATATTGGCAAAAAACCACCCTCAGTACATCCTACCCGGATTCGAAACCCGATCCCCCTCTCATCAGTATTTTAATCTAACACGAGAGTGACGCCTTAGATGATACGGCCACCGAAGCAGATAATAAATTATTTGAAATCCCTGATCAAATTTTAGCGCCTTGTTCAGTGTGCTGTGGGTTGAAAAAGAGATTGAAAATCCCTGGTTTATGGAATAGAAAACTGTTGATATCTTTCAACTTCTTTTTGGGTCAAACCACATTTTAAAATAATAAGCCTCTAATTAAATATTGCAAAACAGCTGAACGTCCATTCTAGAGTTTCAACGGTACTGAAGACGATCCCCTTAAGATGATCACTATTAATGAAAACTGTGCTTACGGCTCTTAGAGGTTTTTTTATTTAAATCTTTCGCCGCCGCTTCATTTACTGGTGCGATTACAACCCCGGCTTTATGTGCTCCTAATTAATGTTTACCATTCTTAGTTGTTTTATTATTTCATAAAGAACTGCTTCGCTTCCCTTCACCTAATGAGAAGCATTCTAGTGTTTTCAACACACTGAATAAATACGTCTTCATATTAATCCTTTTCTTGTTTCAAAAGCTTCTTCTAATGTTTTTGTTTTATCAACATGGGGGGTCCTCAGAGTATTTAGAATTTGATTAAGGCTGTGCCTACCCCTTTTGAACTATTGATAATTTGTATTGGAAAAATGCCATAATTTTCGGGCTAACAGCTCATAATTCTTAAACTAAACATTTTTTAAGAACTTTTAAAAATATATTATTACTGATGTTTAAAGAGTTTGATATTTTTTAAAGTTTTAATGAATGCAGTATTGTGCCTTAGGGATAGGATAGCAAGCTTATAAATAAGGCCTTAACTCAAATTTATATTTTGCAATCGAAAGAATTTGAAACTCTTTTTTTTTAGCACTTCATTTTACCAACCGTTCGAGTTATACGCTTATGTACTAATTACGCTAATGGTCTTAGGAATTAGAAAGGTTATACTTTATATTTAGAGGGAGTGTTCCCGCATTTGCGTGGAGGGGAAGTCAAAACCACTCTCGGTTCACCCAACCGAGATTCCAACCTCGATCTCCTTGTCATCGGCGCTCTAGTTTACTGCGAAAATAGCGCGTTAGACCACGCGGCCTCCGAAGCAGGTTTAAAACATATTAAAAGTGTACCGTCAAATAAACGATTTGTCACATTGACATCTGCAGAACTTGTTTGAACGTATTATTTATTTTTTTACTCCACATCTTAGACCGGATTGTACTAGAGTTTTAACTTATAAGGTAGGACCATATTGTAATTCGTGTGGATAAGAATATTTATCACGTTTAACGTAGGATGGAACGGAATGGGTGAAAAAGCTAGTGTTTTTGCAATTTTTATGGAAAAACACATTTTTGGCCAAAATAAATAAAATATTGTTCCTGTATGTACAAACATAAAATTTAATTTTCTTCGCATGATGACCTTAAAATTTCTTGAATATCTGTCAAGGGTCTCCTGGAATTTAATGACAACTTTTTCTCTTCATTTAAAAAGTTTCTCATCTAATGCCGCTATGCTCATGATGAGAATTCAAGCACTGTTGATATCAACATGTGAAGAAAATTAAACTTTATGTTTGTACTGGAGCAATATTTTATTTTATAAAAAAAAGGCCATAAAAACTGAAAAAACATGGGCCTTTCCTCGCCCTCCATTCCATCCAACCTTAAAAGTAAACGGAGTGTAAATAAACTATATCTGAGCTCAAGGACCAACCAATACATACCTGTTGTATTTCTAAACTTAGTGTAATTAATTCCTATCAATCTACTCGTTGACTGTAACTATGAATTATTTCCTTCCCCGTTGATGAGTGATGGTGGGACGAGAAGGGAGGGGGACAATCAATTGTACTTCCAACCCACCCAATTTTCCCTCTCGACACCTGCTCTACTACCAGCGAGGATGTCTGTTGGGCGGTTCTCACGACAGCCGCATGATGTCGAGTGTGGGTCCATGGGAACCGGATGCCATTCCAGCTACTCTGCACGGGACGCTGACAAGTATGTGACAGCGCCACTTTGGTGGATTGGCGTGGTATTAATATGTCTCGAGGATGATAACTTAATCCTTCCCTACTGGACTCGTGTCAAGAGGGAGATTTTGGGTGTTGTAATCCTCTATCCTCGTTCGATCCAAAATCAAATGTTAAAATAGAATTCATAGAGATATTTGAGTTACTCCAGATTATGTACTCAATGATTTAGTGGAGCGTCCAAGACGTCCAGAATAAAAGTATTATATTATTATTATTATTATTATTATTAGGTGTTCTGTCTTACGACAGGTCCATTTCTTTTGACAGTGGACTTAATCCGTCAATGTGCCTTGTCATATGCCTCCTTGAACTTCCACAATTCTCCTCTTTCCTTCAAGTCATCCAATATTTGAATCTTCCTCCTTCCTCAGATTTCATTTCCCCTAACCTTTCCTTTTATGACGTTGTACAGAAGACAGTTCCTCTTGAGGATGTGTCCGATCCAGTTTGCTTCGTACCGAAGAATAACATCCAAAATGGTTCTCTTCTCACCCACTCTTCTTAGGAATTCTTCATTTGTCACCCTATCTGTCTACCTAATCTTCTCTTGTATTCTCCAACACCACATTTTAAAGCTCTCCAAGTATTACTTTTCCATTTTCCTAAAAGTCCAAGCTTCTGCTCCATACAGTGTGATGCTCCAAATGTAGTATTTAATCAGTTCCAAACTCATCTTGCTGGTGAGCAGTAACCTCTTCTTGTTGAAAGCTTCCTTGGCCATGGCGATTCACAGCTGGTCCATAATTTCCTGCAACTATTATATATTACTATATAATTTACATATTATATATATTATATATACATATATATAAAACACGTGGTTAAATGTTATAGATAAATGTTTGAAAATAAAAAAGACAAATATAAAGAGTTTTAAGAATAAAAAAGCTTGTATGACTCAGTGTTTGGATGTTGTTGAAGCAAAGGGAGTATGCAAGGATGGGAAGTTTTGAGAAAGTTAGTGAAGATGGATTAAGTACGGAGTTGATTTTGAGCTAAGTACACAGTTACTTGCCTACCCCGTGAGCGAACAACGGGATTAGGTAGGTTCTATATGTAAAAACAATCAAATTAGTACAGTACTATAGTAGAAATTTTTGATTTTATCTTGAAATCTTCTAATTTAAATTTATTTTATTCAATTTTAAAATATTATTTTATAGCAAACGTAGTCTCGCAATATTTTCTTTTCACTGACTAGGTGTGTACCACACAAAATTTCTCGCTCCTTTACCTTTGGATATATTTGTCAAAACTCGTAAAATATTTAATACGTTGTTGCAGAAACACCCTAAAAAAGAGCATATATGAAATAGTATACACTGTTACAGAAATATATTGAGGGAAAGTAACATCTCTGTTCACCAACGAACATAACAATCAATCTCCCATATCTCAATTAAAAAATTTATTTTCCAATATCTCGGAAATTATTGGCTTTATAAAAATATGCACATATTTTTAAAATAAAGAAATATATAAATAACATATAAAAATATATATTTTTATAAAACCAATAGTTTCTCAATATGTTTCTGTAACAATTTAAAATATTTAATATTAATTTATTTTAATTTTATAATAGTACTACAATTGTCAGTGATAAGTCTTAAATAGCTGGATAAATATGATCAAAATTGGAAATTTCTGCAGAAGTAAAGTACCCCCAAAGTAAATTTTACGAGAAAATGAGATGCAAAGTTTTATTTACAATGTTACGCAGTGCCTATCTACCACTTTTAATCAATATCGTTACAGCGAGCTCAAAAAAAAATTTTTTCAGTAAACTATCCTTAATTTTAGGGCTAGGCATCTAAATCCAAAAAGTCCTCGGTGGAAACTTATGAAAACCCTAAATACCAAGTTTTAGCCTAATTGGTAAAATGGTTTCGGCTCTACGCCGAGATACAGATAAACGACATCGCGAAAATAACTTTTTCAGTTTCAGGGGGTCATGAAACGTCGACTTTCATTAAATTAGTTCACTTTTTTTTTACTATCACAATTTGTTTACGCAAAGGTTGCGAGAAAGCAAAAATGTTAGCTTGTACAACTATACAACATCTAGTTAAAAACCCGAATTTGTATGAGCATAACTTTTTCCACAATAAATTATCATTCTTAAAAATCATATTTACCGTATGTTTATGGTTTATATCTGAATCAATTGTAGGAATTTAATTTAATATATTTCTAGCACGAATATTTTTTTTATAAATTACTACCTGGACTTGAATAAAATTAATTTTTTTCATTCAAACTTAACTTTAAAAATGCCTATTTGCACACAATTAATATTTTTGTACTACTACTAGTAAAAGTAACAGTAATAAGATCCTTTCATGGTAACTATTTCAAGGTTACGGATTTTCATTATTTCTTTCTAACTTTTCCCTTCAAGTGTTGGAAGTTATACATTTATGAAAAAATCCTTAGAATAATTCACCATGATTTGAACCCTGACATTTTTTTCACTGGCAAATCAGACAATATGAGACTGACGCATTTGTCTACAGGTGCGGCTATCTTTCTAATGGGTTGATTCTCTTTATGTATAACCTCTTCATTTTCAGATATTTCTTGACACCCCTTTTGGGTTGTACGCATATGTAATAATTACGTTAATGTGTTGAAAAGCCACGTCACGAATTAATATTGAAAACAACACTTGTAGTTTTCAATAGTTCTCACTAGGGTGACCGAATCTCATAGAGGGGGAAAAAAATGTCGGAATTTTGTTCGTCTGGACCCCACAAAACGATTCCCCTTTCCAGATATTGAGATAGCCGAAATTTGAGCTCGATTAAACGACGTTAACCCGTGCCGCTCGTCGCTCAAAGTTTGAAAAAATCCAAATTTTTGGCCAAAAAGCTGACATATGGAGCCATAACTCCAGAACGGTAAATAATAAAAACACGCTTAATATCTCAAAAGAAAGCTAATGTTGTTCTTCAAAATTTATATTCTATACATAATTGTTGTTATTTTAAGTCAAACAGAGTTACAACAGCCTTTGACCCCAAAAACGTGACCTGGTACCATTAGGAGCCAGTTTGGGAGTATTCTAAGAATTTTACGGGTTTTTACATAATGTGTCTCGGAATTAACATTTTTTTGTTAAAAAGTATTTTGGAACTCAATTTTCAAACATAAAGAGCCTTTTGTTCAAATTTAATCTTTTATTATATGGGGATTACCTGACTAGTTTACCAAAGAAAGACCCGTTTGACAGGTAAAAAGGAGGTGAATCTAATTTCTATTTTAGGGATGGTGATTTTACTTCAGCGTACAACCGACCTTTTATTTATTCAGTTTAGTTTCTAAAGTGCCTTTGAGCTGGTTAGATCGAACAATTATCTAGTGAAGATATTTTAACTTTTTTTTTTTAATTTTCTAAGTGTGTGTGTTATTGTTTTTTTTATAAAGTAAACATTCCTGAAAAAGAGCCCGTGGTTGTCCATTGGGACGGTAAACTTTTACCGGGTGTTTTAAAAAATGAACAATGTGAGCGAATAGCTATTGCTATTTCATATGGCGAAAAGGAACAGCTGCTGGGAGTTCCTGTAACAGCAAACAGCTCTGGAGAGGAGCAAGCCGTAGCCGTATATGAATGCCTACATGAATGGGGTCTTCCCAACACCGTCAAGGCGATGTGCTTCGACACTACAGCATCCAACACGGGAAGACTCAAAGGAGCATGCGTCATATTGGAGCAAATGTTAGGAAGAGAATTGTTATACCTAGCTTGCCGTCACCATATCTTGGAAATTCTGTTAAGAGGCGTATTCGACACAAAAATGGGATCAACCACTGGACCTCATCCAGACATTTTTAAGAAATTCCTCACTGCGTGGCCCAAGATAGACAAAGGAAAATACGACACAGGTATCAGTGACAATCTAATACAAAAGCAGCTAACTCCAGAAGTAATTGCAAATGTTACTGCTGAATTCGAGACCAAATTAACTGAGAGCCACCCCAGAGATGACTACAAGGAGCTATTGCAGTTGGTTCTCGTATTTGTTGGATCACTAGACGGCAATGTTGTGGGTTTTAGAACTCCAGGAGCCATTCATCAAGCTAGGTGGATGGCAAAGGCTATTTACTGCTTAAAAATGTTCATTTTTCGTCGTCAATTTAAGATGTCTAAAGAAGAAGAAAGTTCTGTGCGTGCCATTTCTGTTTTCCTAGTTAAAATTTATTGTAAAGCTTGGTTCAATGCTTCAAAAGCTCATCTTGCACCAAAGCAAGATTTAGGTATTTTGCATAGTCTGTTAGACTATAAAGAATGTGACAACGACATTGCAGAAATAGCCCTGACCAAATTTTCGAACCATTTGTGGTATTTGAATGCAGAGTTGGTGGGATTATCTTTTTTTGATCCCACCATTACAGACGATGAAAAGTTGTTAATGGCTAATAAATTGCTCAGTAGCACAGATGAACCATCAGAGCACGCTAGGGTTGTAAATCCAAAAGTTAGGAAAGAAAAATTAAAAGAGGTAGTTGATGGAGGATTGGTAAATTTACTTACCAAAGAAACGTTTACATTCTTTGACCGATTTAATATAAAAACAGATTTCCTAAGACAACATCCAAACACCTGGCCTCAAAATAATGACTTCCAAGAAGGATTGAAAATTGTCAAAACATTAAAAGTAGTTAATGATATGGCTGAGCGTGGTGTTAAATTAATAACCGACTTTAACAACCTTCTGACAAAAGATGAAGGCCAAAAGCAATATGTCCTGCAAGTTGTAATCAAATGCCGAGCATTATATCCTGACGTTTCAAAAACTACTTTAACAAAAGCTCTAGAATAGATTAGATAACTATGTAAAATTATCAACTCATGTAGGTACTACGTCTGTATCTTTTCTGTTTCTGTTTTGTGTGTATTATATACCTGATTTTTATATTTTAAAATAAAAAATGTCATTAGATTTATCAGTATTACTTGTTTTTTTATTATATTTCTACTTTAAACTAAAAAATATACAAAAAAAAAAAGCAAAATTTATCACTTAATAACAAAATATACGAAGTATGCTCCTAGTGGTACCAGGTCACGTTTTGGGGTCTAAAGGCTGTTGTAGCTCGGTTTGACTTAAAATAACAACAATTATGTATAGAATATAAATTTTGAAGAACAACATTAACTTTCTTTTGAGATATTAAGCGTGTTTTTATTATTTACCATTCTGGAGTTATGGCTCCATATGTCAGCTTTTTGGCCAAAACTTTGGATTTTTTTCAAACTTTGAGCGACGGGCGGCACGGGTTAACGTCGTTTAATCGAGCTCAAATTTCGGCTATCTCAATATCTGGAAAGGGGAATCGTTTTGTGGGGTCCAGACGAACAAAATTCCGACATCGATTTTTTGCGGTCACTCTAGTTCTCACCATGGTTTGTTAATTATAGTATTTATTTATTTGAGGTATTTAACGTGCACTGGTTATATCACCACGAGAATTTTTCTATGAGTGAGAACTAACTAAAGGGCCTACAAACTTTGCCGGGAAAGCGATTATCACATACTTTCCAGAGTTATTTTACATGCCTTAATTGACGTGGGACTCATGACTCTACTTCCCCTCTGAAGGAAGTTGTACTACGGATTTTTATCGCTCAAGAAAATTCCTTTGACCGTGGTTGGGTCTGAACCCACGAACATTGGGTTTTGCGACCAGAACTTTACCCTAAGATCACCGAGGTAAACTATTTATACTAGTAAAAAATTAAAATTGACTATACATAATTGCTTGGTATACGTATAAATGGCTATAAAATGTAAGCGAAATAGCTTTATTGAAACGACATTAATATGAAATCAAGTTTACTATGAAAATATTTTGTCTCGGTGGTATTATTTTATTTAAAAAAATAAGATATTTTATTTCAACGTCATTTTATAAAAATAAATAATATTGTACCAATGTGCGTTGGAAGTTTTTTTAATATCCAATAATTTTTAATAGAACCAAATTTGAATATAAATTTCATCTGCTGAATCGCGCCTTTAAATCAAAAGATAAATTTCAGTATAAATTTCATGGCCCGTTAGCATCTGGTGTTATTTTCATATATATGTGTTTTATAGCACCACGTCTTAATGCCTGTTCAGGATATACACATATGTACTAAATTAGGCTAATGAGCTGGGATGAGGAAAGTTGAATTCAGAGCAAGTGTATCCTCATCTGCATGGAGGAAAAGTGGGAAACCAATTTGGAAAAACAAGCAGCAATACACCCGACCAGGATTTGAACCCCGATCTTCCTGTCATCGGCAGTACAGTCATACAGGAGAGTGACGCCTTAGTCCATGCGGCCACCTAATCAGGTGTTAAATGTTTGTTTCGCCAATGATGGTTTGGATCCCGTCCAAATGTACTGAGGGCGACTTTTCTTAAATCATTTCTCATTCCTCCTCCGCACTAATATGGGTACATTTAATCTAAAACTTTACCTTTCCCAACCACATCTCATTATTTTAATTAAATGCGACCCGCCTCGGTGGCGTAGTTGGCTAACGCGCTAGTCGTGTTGAGCTCGACCGCCGAGGACGGGGAGATCGAGGTTCGAATCTCGGTCGGGTGAACTGGGGGTGGTTTTTCCTAAATGGTTTTCCACTCTCCCTCCACGCAAATGCGGGTTCACTTCCTCTAAATTCAACCCTCCCAATTCCTAATCCATTAGCGTAATTAGTACTTAAGCGTATAACCCGAACGGGTAGTAAGACGCGGTGCTAAATAATAATAAAAAAAAATTAAATGCGCCTTGTCTGAACGGTGATAAAAAATACATAATGTTTGAATTAATTAAAAATATGAATACCAAACCTACCGACTCGCACCGGAAAATCGGCTCGGTGTCTTTTTATAACGCGGCCCTACGGCCTAAGGTGGGGTGCTAGTGAGCGTGAGTTTAGGGCAGTATTTTCGAAGTTTTTATAGCATAAACTTTTTTTGGCCAAAATAGATCAAATATTTCTTCTATAGAAAAATAGAGTTTAGTTTTCCGCACATGCTAATCTCAACAGTTCTTTAATATCTGTCAAGGGTGTCCTAGAATTTAGTGACAACTTTTTCTCTACATTTAAAAAGTTTGTCACCAAATGCCGCTATGATCATGACAGATATTCAAGAACTGTTGAGATTATCATACACGGAAAACTAAACTCTATGTTTCTATAGAAGAAATATTTGATCTATTTTGGCCAAAAAACGTTTATGCTATAAAAACTGCCAAATTAATCCACTAAACTCGCACTAACTAGCACCCCACCTTAATTGTGCTTTTCCACTCAAGATAAACTTGTTTTATTATAAAGTTCCGTCATCCGGTTCTCTCACACATAAATTAATGATAATACTTAATATTTATCTTGCATATTTGAACTGTTTTAAAGCCGGGTCACACATTACAGATACTAAACATTTCTTGACGGCTCATAAATATATCTTAATGATGTAGGAGTAATATAGACTCTTTAGAGTTATAAGTTCAACCAGTCTGACACATTATCTCTGTTAGTAGCGCATCTTTCTAAAGAGCTAAGAACCCTGAGTTCGACTCCCAGCATAGGTGAAATTGAGGCATCCCTTTTCACAGTGATTGATGAATTAATGCGTGGTGGACTGGGTGTTATGTCTGTTCTAAAATTAAGTTAGTTTTGTAGGCCAAGCTCTGATATAATCAGTCGGTTGAGAAAATCCTCCTTAATCACCCCATGCATAGGAAATTAGTACCAAAGTAGAAAAAAATGTTTAACTTTAAACTCAATTTTGAATGAATTAATAGCTATTCTATTTCGTTGTAATCTGTTCAAAAAAGATTTGTAATGTAATCGTTTAAAGTTAGGATATTTCCCCCGTGTTTTTTTTAATCGCCTCGCACTTCATCAAGGATATTCACATTTTAAGGTATAGTCTAGAGGAAATGTGTCTGCATTTACATGAAGTGAGAGTGGAAATCCATTTAGGATATACTACACTTTTTTTAAAACTTAAATTAGACCTAAATCTTTTTTCAGGCCTCTCTGTCACTGACAAACCAAACCAGACGAGGGTGACGCTTTAGTCCGCGAGTCCAGCGATTCGAGTTACTGGGACTCCATTCGTTTTAATAGCCATATAGAATTGAAACTAGGTTTGTGTATCCATCTCGGAATTAGTTCCGGAGATTTGGAATTGCAATACACTCCGCGCTCCTGTAACGCCCCCTGCGGTCGCATCAGTCAACAGCGCGGACTGAAACAGAATCACGGGAATCATTGATTTACATCCTCTGTGTCTCGGATCTCTAGGGGGGACTCCATTAATATCCGTCCCGTGGTCGAACGAAAGGGAGCACAGTGATTGATGTCCTGAAAATGTCCCAATGTACTTCCTTCCGATACATTCTCTCGTTGTTCCTTCTGCACACTGGATGTTCGTTGTGGCGGTGGGTGGAAGCTCGGACGCACCGGGGCTATTTGCACTTGTGACTAACTAATTCAAGGGGAATACGGGCCACCGGTATCAACATACACGACTGTGGTGGGATTGTCAAAGGGCTGAAGTAACCGTTCCCTGTGAAGTGTAAAGCACCTAAGGCTGGTTAAACACTACGACTAGTCAATACGCCCAACTTGATTTAACCACAGTTTCCTCTCTACCCTTTATGAAGCTGTCTTATGTGAACTCCTCTTTACAATCCACTTCATTATTTTGTTTATGCCGTAGATTTGTGTGGTACCTGGTTTCGTAATTTTTTTAGGGTAAACAAAGATTGGATACTGGCCGTAGTAATAATGATTCATGTTATCTTATTTGGTACCCGAGTGGTCTAAGGGGTTGCTCTCGTAGTAGACTATAATGCCGATGAAGGGGATATCACTGTTCGATCTCAGTCGAGTGTATTGAGAGTGATTTTTCCTAAACGGTTCCCCACTCATTTCCCACACGCAAATGTGGGTACACTTCCTCTAAATTCAACCTTGCTCATTCCTAGTCCATTAGAGTGTTTAGTACATAAGTGTATAGCTCGAATAGGTGGTAAGAATTGGTGCTGAAAAACTCATGTTACATTTGGCACTTGAATGTATGCGTTTGACATTTGAGTTAGTCCATTTGGAACTTGAAATAGTGTGTTGGCACTTGAATTAGTTTGTTCGGTACTTTAATTAGTGCTTTTGAAACTGAAAATTAGTAGGTTCGGCACTAGACTAGAATCGTTTGAAATTTTATACAATGCATTTGATAGACCCTACTTGGATTAGAACATTTAGAAATTGAGTATAAATGGAAAAATGTTAGAAAAAGTGAATGATTTTGTGTACCTGGGCAGAATGTTCTCTAAAAATGGAAGGATGGATGGCGAAATTGACAGACATGTGAATTTATCTCGGAGATTAGTTGGATGTATGTGGACGATTGCAAAGAATGTAGTATTGAAAGAGGCATAGATGGCAGTATATAAAAGTGTGTTTACGCTAACGTTGTTTTATGGATATGAAGCGTGGGTCTGTCAGGAGAAACACAAGAGCAAGGTTAATGTGAACTGGATGAGATATCTAAGAAATGCATGTGGAAAAACTCTTATGGACAGAGTCGGTAATGAATGGCTGCTGAAGGAGTGCGGTATGAAAGGGAATCCAATAGATCAACGGGAAAGGCATCTTACGTTGGGTTTGGGCATTATTAGAGGATGAGTGTGGAGTGAGTGACGAAGCAAATGTATGAAGGTAGAGTGTGTGGATCAAAAGGAATAGGTAGGCCATGTAGACTAGCTGTATAGATGTTGTTGAAGCGAAGGGAATATGCAAGGATAGGGAAGTGTGAAGAAAATGAATGAGGATGGATTAAGTACGTTGTTGTTGTTTTTTGAGCCTTTTAAATTATTTTATCCATTGATTGAAACTTGTAGAAAATACTTCTTGATTTACAAGTGCTTGTAATCAACAAATAGCTTTATAAAGCCAAACTCTAATCTTACTTGTAAAAAAAGTTGTAAATAGTAAAATTCCACTTTAGCTTTATGAAACGTAATTTTATTAATTCTTACAATTAACAAGTGAGTTCTATTGTAAATTGTAGCCTTGTAGCCTTGTATGAAACAGGCCCTTGGTGGTCGGTTCTATGTTATATAACACGTGTTTTTCTATGAAGACGCCTGGGTTGTGTTGTGATGCCCATCACGAAGAGCGGAGCGCATGCGCAGTTTGACTGCCTCACACAAGATAACACGAGTCGTTCGTGCAATTAAACGTGCTTCTCGTTTGGACTCGGGGTGTGAATGTGTAAGCATCTGGCTCAGGGACTTATGGGGGAGGTATTAGATTTTTTTTTTAAACTCTACATTTTAACATAAAGTCTGTACTTGAACATGCGTGACCTTTACCTCAAATCCGTCAAGTTTTAATTTGATAAATTCATAATGTTGTAAACGTACGGTCAAAGCTTTGTGTCTAGCCATTCAGAAAGATGTATTTTCATGAGGCTATTTACAATCTCTAAAACCTTAAGATAAACAGTCGTCGGTTATCTTTGACATAAATTATTTAAGCCTAATATGTGAAAATTATACACGATAATGCAAGTAATTACTGCCAGTAGGAATAATTCTATTAAATTAATAACTAAATCAATATATAATTGAATTATAGCAGTCAATTATTTAACTTAGGCCTAATACAAAAGACGCCAGAATTTATATTTGGTTAAGTCATAGTAAAGTGTGGTATAAATACAAAGTTTATCAAAAGTAAGCACTTTATGTTTTCTCTTTTAATCAACGTGCGTACAGGTTGGAACAGACTCGAAATGGAGCAGGGAGCCTTGTTCGATTCACAATTACTTAGAGAACAAGCCCATAACCCGCTTAGGTGGCCGCATGGTCTATGGCACTACTCTCGCAATAGATTACTATTGTCGATGGCGGGGAGATTGTGGCTCGATTCGGGTCGGATGTGCTGAAAGTGGATTTTTCTAAATGATTTCTCAATCTCTCCACGCAAATGCCGTACACTTCCTCTAAATTCAGCCTTATTAATTACTAGCTCAGTAGCGTAACTTATACGTAAGCGTACAACCCGAATGGGTAGTAATACAAAGCTTTAAAAAAATCTATATCAAATACTAAGTTTTTTTAACTCGTCTTAATACTCGTCCGGGATATACACATTTAATGGAGGTAGTGGGGTGGGGATTAAAAAGGTAGAATTTGGTGTAAAGGTATGAATGGAAAGATAGTGGGAAACCATTTTAGTGAAACACAACCTTCAATATCCAGCCGGGCTTTGGACTCTGACCTTCTCGTCGCCTGAAGACCACAGACTAGATGAGCTTGGCATTTAGGGCCGTATACATTGTCAAAATTCAACCGTCAGCCAATCCCCCATTTGACTTGAATTGCATTTTATTCGTATATGCCTACTTGGAGATGGGTTAGCTCCGAGACTAGATTATAAATACGAACCCTTGTCCACGTGTCCAACGTTGTGGGTTGTCTAAGTTGATACAAAAGTAACCAACCACAAATCTAAGGGGATTATGGGGGATATTTACTATATGCATACGAGTTTGTTCTATTGTTTAACTTATACAGGAGCTAGAATTTGTCCCATAGCAGTTAAGAGTACTATCTTAAGTTAAGTTTGCTATTAATATGCTGATATGAATTGCGTGTTTATAAATTGCATGACATTTCATTAAAAAAATTGAAACCTAAATGTTGTCCTGAAATCATTTGTTAATTTTAACCGTGAGGGTTTTACTTGGAAAATAAATTTTATTTAAAATCTACGAAACGATATAAAAAAGCACAATATTTTCATAGCATTGAAAACATTTACATTTTACTATATTTTTTATTTGTATTTTTATTACTATTATTGTCTGCCATCAACTTATTAATTTGGAAAAATAGAATTTTAAGGGACCCGCTGTGGCAGCATGGTATAAGACGTCACTCTCGCAGTAGACTGGACTGCCGAGGACGGGGAGTTCGAGGTTCGAATCTTGGTCGAGTGTATTGAAGGTGGTTTTTACTAAAAGGTTTTCCACTCTCCCTCTACGCAAACGTGGATACACTTCCTTTAATTATATTTGACCTTCCTCATCCCTAAAACCTCTAGCGTAGTTAGTATACTGCATATGCGTATAACCTGATCAGTTAGTAAGACGCGGTGCTTAAAAAGTTTAAAAAAATATTATAATGGGAAATTTTAAGGACTTTGTTATCAACACTCATTTAGATTATCAGGTAAAAAACATCCTCTAAAAATTCTATTGTATTCGTTTGGTATACACTCTCAGGCAACTCAGGCCAGAGTCAGCTAAACTAGCCATGCAGCCACACCGGTCGGTGCTCGGCGTGACTTTTTTTTTATCATAACGTTTAATACACGGACGATAGGGATGAAAATGTGGACCGCAAGCGGCGACCTTGCAACTGATCTGAATAATTCGCTGCGATACCTAGCGTCAGTGCTCTAACAGTTTGTTTACAGGATCGATCGTACATTCAGTAGAACATATTGACAGTTTGTTTACAAGATCGATCGTACATTCAGTAGAACATATTGACAGTTTGTTTACAGGATCGATCGTACATTCAGTAGAACATGTTAACAGTTTGTTTACAGGATCGATCAACAGATATTTGTGGCATGGATTGTACTATTTAGAATAACGTGCTGTAGCAGTAGATGTTTGCAGGATGCACCGTACTATTTAGTGGAGCGTTTTAGTGAACAAGACAACGTCGCCCGACCATAATGAAACATAAAAGGTGCATTGCTCTGTCACTGGTTGGAATGCCGTTACATTGACATAATTTACTTCAAGTGGAAACTTATAAGTTTTTATACTTTTGAGTACGGGATTTTTTTCTTTCGGTTCAGAACTGTGGTGGAACTACAGCCAGATTTAGAGATGAAGGAACTTTGTTGGCATATCTAGAGGCCTAAAAGCTATAAAACAATTTTTCATATAATATATTCATTCGTAAAGTCTTGTGATCTGAAACTGCTGGCCCCGTCATCAGCAATCCATTCTATTTTTTCCTGGTTATGTGGAGATTCTAACCAGAGACCTATTGCCATGAGCCATAATGTTATCCTCTATGTCTCAATCTGATTCCGTAACCATATCTACAAATTTCTTACGATATCCGCATTCGCAGATGTAGTAAAAACATATTGTATAGCAATCATAATCATCAGTTAATTTAAAACCTAATAATTTATTAAATAACATTAATAGTAGTATTATTTGATTTGATTATTCGATCATCGATCGGTATTTAATTATTTGTTTGTTTAAAACCAAAACATAAAAATTACTATTTTTTTGCAACTCTTTCTACCATTCTATTCATAATCTGAGGCTGTACTCGAATGGTATCCACCTAACATCATCGTGGATCTCCACACATTCCGCTCAGTAAGCAGACGCGCTATAAACATAATTTTCTCTCTTTGTATTATCTGTGCATACACTATAGCCTACAAGGCCATGGTCGTGTTTACATTCAAATGCTGTGATGTGTTTATAATGAAGCGGGCAAGTATTAAGGTGGGGATGTATAGGACGCTAGAAACAGTGAGTGTTTTTTTCAATTTTTATAGCAAAACTTTTTTTGGATCAAAAATCAAATATTTCTACAGTAGACACAAAGAGTTATAATTTTCTTCACATGGTGACCTCAACAGTTCTTGAATATCTGTCAAGGGTGTCCTGGAGTTTAATTATTGACGACTTTTCTTTTCATTTAAAAAGTTGGTCGGCTAATGCCACCATGCTCATGACAGATATTCAAGAAAATTAAACTCTCTATTTTCAGTGAAAGAAAAATTTATTTAATTTTGTCAAAAAAAAGTTTTGATATAAAAACTGCATAAATATTTGGGTTTTTTTCCGCGTTCCTTACATCTCCATCTTAACAACGTGTCCAGATGGACTCCTAACCCTGTTCCTTCAGTTATAGTAGCTTATCAATTATGTTAATACTCTGAGGAGAAACGAAGTGCACGTCTGAATATTTACATTAAATATTAATACATGCATTTTAAGTTATATATTATTGAATACGTCTGCGCAATGCAGCAAACTTAGCGGGCCGTGAGCCAAATATATATTTGAGGTATTTAACGTGAACTTTTATGAACGGACTTATTATATCAGCTGCACACAAGAATTTCTATGAACGAGGGCGAAAACCTTACCAATTTTGTCAGGAAATATATTTTCATATACCGTCAATGGTTCTTTTACATGCCACAATTATTGACATAGGACAGATGGTTTTATTTCCCCTTCGGAATCGTATCGTTCAAGATAAAAAATCCCTCAACCTCGGCTAGGTTTGAACCCACGAGCATCGTGCACTGAGGCAAACACTTTTTGCCTCAAGGCCACTGAGTTCTTCATTTGAGTCGGATAAAAAGATATTGATAATGGTAATATACGAGTAACACTTTTTTTTAAACCTAGAATCAACATGCAAGCACAATATAGTGGTATAATGCATGACTATAACAATATAGATATAAGTGATTATGTTTTTGTACAAAAAATGTTTCGATAATGCATAGAGGGGTTACGCCTTTTTTTTATTATTATTTATTTTAAAACCCGTTGAGTCTGATAGAGTGTAGGACGTTGAGCGCAATCAGGAATTATCCTAGCTGAAATGCACGGGTCGTTTTGCTCCGTTATGAAAACATAATCCTTCCATGTGTGTTTGTTTAGTTCTAGCTCACGTTTATATAGCCAGTATCGATAAATGTGAAAATAGATCAAGTTATTATTACAAAGAAACGTGGCAACGTGTGTATTGTCGCGGGTGGTTTCAAACCTAGTGAGGGCGGAGGCCTAAGTAACGGGGAGGTGAAGTTTCGTTATTCGTTGTGATGCTTCACACTCGGAGGTTACTGACATCAAAGGAGGAAATATGTGGTTTATCCTTGGTCCAATCGTCCTATCTCGGTTGATTCAAATGAGTCGATTTTTGGGTTAGATTGCGCCGACTGGTGGGTAAGAATAAAACAAATCATGGGCCATGGGTAGGACCCCACTACCTCAAACCATCCGACTATGCCCGCCCGTGGGTACTACTAGCGGAACAATAAATGTGCTAACGTGCTTTATTTTAGATCTAGAGGGCTCTAGGTTATATTACCATTTATAGTATGTCTTTATAAAACCTAGAGGTACCCGTTTCGGTGGCTGCATGGTCTAACGCGCTACTCTCGCAGTAGACTAGATTGAAAATGACTGGGAGATCGAGGTTCGAATCTAGGTCAGGTGCACTGAGGGTTGTTTTTTCAAAACAGTTTTATGCTCTTCCTCTACGCAAATTCGGGTAAACTTCCTATAAATATAACCTTCCTAATCCCTAAAACCCCAACGTAATTTGCTCACGTGTAGTAAGACGCGGTGCTAAAAAAAAAAGGAAGATAATTGCTGTGTTTTTGACGCTGGACGATTGCAAATGAAAGATTTTGATTCAAATGCCAGCTGAGACGAGTTTTATCTTTCACTTTAGGAGTTCCTCTATAAAGGAGGCACCTTCCAAGTCGCCTCATTTGCTGTAAACGCCTCCAATATTAACGGTATATTATTGTCATCATTAGCATTCGCTGTCGCAGAAAATCATGCTTAAAACGTCGAGAAGGGAAGTCCGAGAGAAAATAATTATATCATGTACCGATCAAATTGGTCTCACCGTGCTATTGACCACATTTCGCAAAGGTTTCTGAAACAAAGAAAGACATACAATCATTTTATTTATTAATAAGGAAAATTAAAAGTTGCAAGCCGAATATCCAATCAGGGTTTTGGGACGTCTGTGGTATCCACCAGGGCCAATGCCGTAGCTCCTAAGCCCCTGGAAAAGAGGTTAGGTGGTAACGGGCAACTTATCGTAGGACTGCGCAAGATTCTGGAGCTATCATTCCTATGGTTCCAATTGTTTCTATACTTAATACATAGAATAAGGAGATGGGGTTATAAGATACTGCATCAATATTCGACTGAGCAACGCTTGGTTGGCACGTAGTCCAAACGGCAAGGTCATTTAATCTAGTTTGTTGGTGACAAAGAGGTTGGGGTTCGAATCCCGTTTAGGTGTAATGTGTGTGGGTTTACCTAAATGGTTTCCAACTCTTAGTGTGGGTTCATTTTCTCAAAAATTGCACCTTAATTCCTATCACATTAATGTAATAAGGCCTATTCTTAAATTTGAACAGTGAAGTGAAACATGACGGGTGGGGGTGCGGGGGATAGGATAAATTAAGGGGGGATGGTAAACCACATTATGTGTGGAAACCTTTTTTTAATTCCCCAGTCGTTTCGTATTTCATAAAGTTGTCCCTAGTCAAAAAAGGTTGGAGACTCAAAAAAGGTACGTATGTTAGTAATAATAAAAATCTTGTTTTAATATTTAACATAATCGATAATAATCATTATATTTTTACTCATATACAAAGTAACATTTTTATCAAAATTCCACTCCCCAAATACACTCTTTTTCACATGAACTTCCCTCTAGTCCGAATATATATATATATCCACGCTACTACTAAAAAGTCCCTATCGAACACTTCTTGGAAACGACCTCTTTTTTATAATGATGGACCGTCGCTATGCGTCATTCTGTCCCAAGAGAATATTGGCAAAGGAAGAAAGAATACCAACTCGGCTCTAGTAAATAGCGAACTTTACTTTCAATCCTTCTCCTCATCTCTACTCTCTTTCTCTCTCTCTGTCCAATAGCTCGTAATTGTTTTCTTGGAAGTTAAATGTTGGGTATTCATTCTATGCCAGCCTTTTGCGTAGGTGTGACAGAATATAATGTTTAGTGCGTGTTCTCCAAGAATTATTAGCATTGTATGTGTACTTAGACTTTAGAACACTCTTGATGGTACAGGGCAGAGGTTCTCAAACTGTGGTACGTACCTCGGTGGTACGCCGTGAGAAGCCAAACAAAACAAGTAAATTAAAGTTGTAAAAAGATAAGCTCTCATAAAATATATAATTATTATGACAAAGTCCAACAAAAAGTAAAACAGACTTAAACAGTGGTTGGAGGGGTGGTAACATTGATTCAAGTTCAGACAGTCTGTGCAGCCGAGCAGTCTGTGTTATTATATACCTGGGCACTATTAAAAAGTACTGAAATAGTAAATATTCAGCATTACCGGTTGGTGGTACTCCAAAATATGGAAATTGTTGGGGTGGTACGCTATTCAAAAAGTTTGGGAACCACTAGTATAGGCCTAAGGTCATTCATGGTAGGAAGGGTGTTATCTGACAGCTAGCAGAAGGTTCTTTATTGCAAACATTGTCTGAAAGTAACTAATGTCGCACTAATCGGAAATAATAATTATTTTCGTACTAATACATTACTATATTATCAATAAAAATGTTATCAAACGAGTCTAATAATATTTTCCTAAGGATTACTTTAAATTTAGTGTTTTAGTAACTTATTGAAAAATGAACCCAATATATTAATAAACCTATTATGTTTTTTTGGTTGTGACAACAAAAGATATTATAATAAATGACGTAGTAAGTTAAAAACATATATTCACTCTCGGATCTTGTTATAACTAGCCACCAAAATAAAAATAAAAGTTTTTTAAACTCAGAGAGCTATACAAAAAAAATTATTTTCAAAATAAAACTTTTTATTATCTTTTAAATATCGTTAGAACATAACCTCTTAGACGGTTGGTTTGACGTCAACAAATGCCTTTGTTTCGACTGGTTCACCATCTTAATTCTAGAAGAAAACGCCGCATTTTAGAAGCTCTCATTTGAAAAGCATTTTTAAGTGAACCACAAGCGTCGCTTCTACATAAAATAAACAACCAAACGATTATTTTCATAAGTTAATGTTTCAATGATGTAAACACGGTTAATAATTTAAAATAAATGGTTTGTTTGTGGGAATGTTTTGAATGCCAGAAGTAACAATTGTGTAGGTGCTTTTAAACGGGAAATTAAAATTGCACATTGCCGAAAATATTTCCCAAAATTATTGATTGCTCTGCGTCAACACAAGTGCAGCTTGTGGCTACGCGATTTTTCGTCCAGGATTACTGAGCAATGTTTGCAGTCACACATTGCCTTATGATTGACTGTTTACACTGCGACAAACTCTTGGCAATAGGTGGCGGACTGGCCAAGCCAAAACAACACAAGATGGATGATACTGTACTTATTTCTGCAGCATTTATCCTGCTTTATAACCATATAAATAAAAGGGGAAAAAAACACGAGCAATGTGAATGCGTCCTTTTTTAAGCAAACATGGTACGATAAATAATTTAACCCTGGAATTAACAATATACAGTTTATCTGTTTAAAAATTTCACAATAATGTCAATCAGTTATTTTGAGTTGTTATTGAATATAAATTGGCCCAAGAATATAAAAAATAGATACGAATATGAGGAAAGGTATAACAAATACTACAAGAATGGCAATCACTTTCCGCTTTTTGGCAACTGGAGATTCCTACAATAGTTTGATATACCTATTCAGAGTGCAGAGTGAGAGAGAGGTACTTCTCAGAAAGGGAGACAGAAATAGATTTGGCCGAGCCGTTCGAAAAGTTGCCCACACCAGGTCGTTAATACCGGCAATACACGAGCAACTAACTGCAATAGCCAACAACTACCGGCTATATTGTGGGTCCATACGACAATATTTCAATATGTGGCTGCAATATAGCAAACCACTTATCGGCTACAGCAACGCATTGCAGTAAACAATGGCCCGTTTAAAGGCACCGTACTTTTTCTAGCTGTCAGATACCACTTCTGCTACTGTGGATGACCTATAGCTAGGGACATGCAAAATTCGCATTGGCGATAAAACTATAATTTTTACATGAATTCTACTATTTTCCCACAAATAACACGAATTTAAGCTTTTTTTTCTAAATAACCACAATTTCTTTGTAATTGGGCAAATACCACATCATTCAATATAATTTTCAACGCAGAACACTGGTGATAGCACTATACCAGGGCTGCCGTATATACGAATAGTATCAGTTTTTTACTTATTTTATAGGTATAAAATGGATCTAAGGAAAAATGAGTGTTTTCAGGATATTTAAGCTTTTTTTTTATCTGAGGTTAGCATTAAAAATCACGATTATTTTACACATTACGATACCTAAATTTCAATTCTTTGTTTACAGCCGGTTTTAAGATTTCACGCTAGGTCCAAGCAAGGACATTAATATATATATATATTTATATATATAAATATATATATATTAATATATATATATATTGACCTTACTACATGTGGACATGTTTGGCAAAATTATATATTCTTAATTTTTATTCCCTTCTCCTTATTTGATAGTAGTTTAGTCGTCTATGACAACATGTTTCGGTGTTATTATTATTTGTCCTAAACAAGACCATCTACAGAGTAGGGATGGGAAAAACTGCTCCTTTAGTGGAGCAGGAGTAATCTGCTATTGCTCCACCACTGGACCTGTTCCTTTTACCTGCTTCTTTTTGTCACTGTCACTATATTCGTACCTACTGCCAGCCTAGTTTTTTTTAGCACTGCATCTGCCCGTTCGGGTTGTACGCATTTATGCTAATTACCTTAGGGATGAAGATGGTTGATTCTAGAGGAAGTGCATCCACATTTGTTTGGAATGAGAGTTGAAAACGTTTAGGAAAAATCACCCTCAGTGCACCCAACTGGAATTTAACCTTAGTCTCCCTGTAATCGGCAATCCAGTCTAGTGCGAGAATGAAGCCATAGACCAGATGTTGACAACCTTTTTGATATCGCGGGCCATATGGGTTTAAAAAAAGTTTTGCTGGTTTGAAAAACGTAAAGCAAAAATAGTAGAGCAAAAAAAGGTTCAATTTTACATTTCCCATGTAGTAATTAGTTATTAAGTCCATTTTTTGAACAAATTGTTTGTTTGCTAAATATTTTGCGGGCCAGATAAAGTAAGTCAGTGGACCGTAGATTGCTGAACCTTGCCTTGAATCATTTTATCACCAAGCGGGTCCTTTCAATGTTCAACATAACATAACAATTTATTGTGAGAATACAATATATACTGTACTTGTATTGTAGAAATAGTGTTTTGTACTACGAAAGCTTTCCTCCTAAAAACTCATTTGTGACTCCCCAAACCAACTCTAAACTAGGTCTATAATAGATAAGTAAGCTTGCGCCGGACCTGATCTCAGCGCTGTGACAAGAACACAGAGTATCCACTTCCTTTTTACTGTAAGACTGCTCCAAAATATCTCCGGAGCATAAAGGAACAAGGTTGCTCCGGACCTGTTACAACGCTGCATGTGACAGAGACGAGGAGCAAGGTTACTTTGGACCTGTTCCAGCACTGACTGTGACAGAGAGACGAGCAACAAGCTTACTCCGGACCTGTTACAGCGCGTATTTGATCCGTGGGCCAATGACAACAAAAAAAAAAGCTTTTGTCTGTCATGAGCAGGTTATGAATGTGACGTCAGAGGAGCAGTGACAAAGGAGCAGGTTGTGATTTCACAACCCATCCCTACTACAGAGTATTGTAGAGGGTCTTGGTATAAACCTAAGTTGATAATTGATTATTTCGATATTGCCATTTGTAATACTCGAAGGTAATGATACTGAGATATCGAGTTTGACATTACTAAGCGTGAAATGTTTTGTGCGTATTTATATTTGATTTTTCTCCGAATATGTTAATAATTAGTTAAATACACAATATGAACGAAACATTTGGACAGTTTTATTCTAGTTTTTTTTAACCAATAGGCCTACTAATTCGACCTGTATTTACGTAAATAATAGCATCGCTTTTTGAGAAAAATAACACAACTTTCCCAATAACCTCACCTTTTGCATGTTTCTCTTCTAGACCAAAGGGAGATTTTGCACCAGAAAAAATACATGTGGAACCTTCATAAAATTATTCACTTATATTATGAGCATTCAATAAAGACAGTTAAATTTTACAAGTATAAAAGTATAAACCAAACTGAAAATATCTGCCTAAGCCTTTGGCGAATGTCCTTTATTCAAACTTGAAAAAAAAAAAAAAATTGGCAATCTTAATTACTGATAATATTTTATATAGTGAAAAACAAATAAAGAATGTCGTAAAATTGAGATAACTATGGAGGAGCCCAAGGGTTCCACGGAACACAGTTTTAAAAACGCAGATTTAGGTAATACAGCTCGAACCAGGAGTAGCATCATGATGCGGTTATTTTTGTATTCCATTTCAAAAAACAGCGTAATTGAGACCAGTGAAATTCTTTTAGTAACGACAGCAAAATTGACAAATGCATATTTTAAATTGAAAAAACAAACAAAAAAAAACTACTAAACCAATCCTGAATTCGCTATTGTCAAGTGAATAATGCAGAAAAACGCACCTCGCTACTTTTTCTGGTTCGTGTATCTAATTTCCAGGTTAATCAGTCGTGATATGGACTCTTAACATTCGTCCAGGTTGTACTAATTAGACCTACGCTAACGGAATAAAGATGAAGAAGGTAGAATTTAAAGAAATGAGAGTGAGAAACTATTTAGGGAAAAAAACACCCTTAGTACATCCGATCAGGGAAAAGATCCCGATCTCCCCGCCACAGGAAAACCAGACCAAAAAATAGCAACAATAAAATAGTAAATGCTATCAATTTTGAAAGCAACCTTTTTTTCCGTATTTTATAAAATGCCCTTTCTAAGTCACCCGTGCTATTCTCCATTCACGGTATGAATTACTCTCTGAAAGGTCTTTTTTCCTACCAATATCCTACAATATAATAGATTTCTGGTAGAGAAAAAGGCCTTTCAGAAAACAATTCCTACGCTGAACAGACTCTAGACCTCTTGTTTACTTAATGATAATCCCCTCTTCCGCTGCCACGTACGCTTATGACGCTCTCATCTCACTGTCTGCTCTACATTACATCTATTCAAATATAAAACACCTTTCTTGTTTCCTATTATAGATGGAGATATATTTTACTAACATGCTTTCAGAAAAATTTCTGAAAGCCATTTTCATAACTAGCCCAAATACCCTTGGTTGACACAACAATTTCCCCACAAAATGCGCAAACAGATGTATTTAATCCATGTCAAAATGTTTCCTATTAAACTTAAAGTTTATATATATATATAATTATTTTATATATATTATATAAATATATACACATGTATATGTAAATTAATTTATTGATACACACACCGACTCTATCCCTGTATGGGGGGTAGTGGGGGTTCTGATTGGAAAACTTTCGGCTTTGTAGTTTGTAGTTTTTTCGGCCTTCGCCTATGATCGAACCTTAGCCCGGGATTACTCTTTCTCTCGGAGGGCCTTTGACGTTCTTGTGTTTTCATGAGCCATGTCACCGTTGCGTGATATGTTGTATGCGCGAGCACGTCCATATGTTTAGGACATGTGCAAGAGACAATACACGAGCGTGAACAATGAACGGCATCGCTACATTCAAACAATAGCCGCACAACGTTGACGGCAATAAAAGTACCTCCTGTTGTTTCTTTTAGCAAGAAAGGAAACACTTTTATTTCAATTCGGAAAGAAATCTTAAATTACATATTGATTTGTGAATCTTCAGCTACATGAAGAAGAGTTTATGTATATCTTTGTCCCGCCATACACGCATATCCCGATTTATACCAAAGTTATCTTAGTTATAGACAGAGGTAGTCCAGAAATTAAAAGCCATATTGCCATGGCAACGCTAACACATTCGATTCAAGCTTCAAGCGCTAAGTAATTTTTGTTTCGCCGTATTTCATTACCCCCTTTGGGCTGTACGTATTTATATTAATTACACTAGTATATAGGAATATACAATTTAGTGAAAATATACTCGTATTGGCATGGTAGCTCACCCCTGCACACCCAACCGGGATTCAAAACAAGATCTCCCCACCACCTGCAAACCACTAACAAGACTAGATTATGTTTACGTTTAATTCATGTGCTTATCGATACTGTTTCACGTATTCAGTTTAATTATTGCCATATAGTTTTCAAATTTATATATTTTACTATAGATTTATTAAATAAAACCATGCATGTATTTGATCTAGCAAAATTGTTGAAGATGAATTGTTTTTTAATAAATATATGTAAAATAATTATTTTAACTATGTAGTAAAAAATATATATATTATTTTAAAAAAATATTGTACTATATATGAATAGCTGTTGATAATTTACGAAGCGAGCTATTGTAATCTTTGCACGGGAGAACACAGATGGAAGTATGACAACAGTGTATGAAGAAATCACTATTTACGTAAGCATGAACAGTGAGAGATAAATTCTATTAAATAAGAATATAAATATTAGATTAAAAAGTGTTCCAATGTAAACTAAAAGACAAAAACTTTATGCAGAAAAGATATATATGTATATATATGTAGATATAAGCATTATGTATGTATATGTAAATATAAGCATTATGTATGTATTGCTATCCACACATTTCTTTGCCTCAGAGAATTTTTTTCAATAATCAATCCAAACAAACACATTGATTCATTAATAGTATTCTCTCCTTTCACCTCGCAGCATCAAGCTATTAACTCGCAGGATTCACTCTTTTCCACCACACAGCGTCAAACAAACTCACGGGACTCACTCTTTTTACTTCACAGTCCAGAATTAAACTCACAGGAGTCCCTATTTTAACCTTCCAGGGACGCAGGATTCACTCTTTTCCCCTCACAGGGTCCATTGGTAAACGCGCAGGATTCTCTCTTTCCCCCTCGCAGGGTCCAATAGTAAACTCGCGGGATTCACTCTTTTCCCCTCACAGGGTCCAATAGTAAACTCGCGGGATTCACTCTTTTCCCCTCGCAGGGTCCAATATTAAACTAACTCGCGGGATTCACTCTTTTCCCTTCGCAAGGTCCAATGGTAAACTCGCAGGATTCACTCTTTTCCCCTCGCAGGGTCCAATAGTAAACTAACTCGCGGGATTCACTCTTTTCCCCTCGCAGGGTCCAATAGTAAATCCCCTTGCAGGGTCCAATAGTAAACTCATGGGATTCACTCTTTTCCCTTCGCAAGGTCCAATGGTAAACTCACAGGATTCACTCTTTTCCTCTCGCAGGTTCCAATGGTAAACTCACGGGATTCACTCTTTTCCCTTCGCAGGATCCAATGGTAAACTCGCGGGATTCACTCTTTTCCCTTCGCAGGGTCCAATGGTAAACTCGCGCGATTCACTTTGTTCCCCTCGCAAAGTCCAATGGTAAACTCGTGCGATTCACTTTTTTCCCCTCGCAAAGTCCAATGGTAAACTCGCGGGGTTCACTCTTTTCGTCTCGCAGGGCCCAAATATAAAACCCAGGACTCCCGCTTTTCCAACTAGCATCGTCTAGTAAAAAAAAAAACTCGCAAGATTCTTCACACACAGCTCTGAATCAAAGTGCCGTAACAGATTCGTGATTCATTCCCTACGGGAAGAGGACCAATCATGAAATTTAAGGTGTCGCTCCCGTTGCAAAACGTTGAAGGTGGATCAAGATTAAAAAACACCTACTTACCATACCGTGATGTTTCTCTACAGCTTCTCCACTACCTTGACACGCACGTTCATTCATCATATCTTCCTAGGATTCCCTTCATCTCCCATCCATTCCACTTCGGTGAAGCCCCTTCCTCGGACCTCCCTTATTCCTCCCTCTCGTACGATGACTTTGCCAAACCCATCTCACAGTTTCGATGCGTCACCTTCTTTTCTTTTTAATAATAGTCTGTCTACACATTTGAAAGACACAATCCCCGTATTTCCCTCGCCGAATTTTGAAATAGAACTCTGTGACTGAGGTATTCGACTTCGAGCTAAACGGCTAGTAGCCCTCGCATAGCTCGTAAGAAATATATTTCATTTGACGTGCTGGAAAGTGAGAAGCATTGGCCAATTATACATGCCAGCAGTGTAGCTATAGAGGAACCACTCAGAAGCTGTAAAAACATAAAAATTAGTTATTATTATTATTATTATTAGCACCACGTCTTACTACCCGTTCGGGTTATACGCACTTACGCTAATGTGTAATGGTAGGGTGATTGTGAGATGAAATGGAGGACCTACAGTTTAACGTGGAATCCGAACCACGGTAGAGGCCTGGCATTCCTCACATCCACAAGTTGTGATTAATACACGTCTTGTCAGAGGTGAAGGAAGGGTTTGGCAATCAGATAAATTTGTGCCGGGACCAAGGATTGAACCCCAGACCCTCAGCACAGAAGTCTGACACCTTACCCCTAGACCGCCAGGTCACCTAAAAATTAGTTAAAGCAAACCCTTGTTGGCTAGAGGAACTAAAAGTAGTATTTTTAGCCGTTGTTGCGTCCGAATAATTGGTCACATACGTAACAAGGTAACGTTGCATATAGTCTATATATTAATGAGACTTGTTCACAGACAAAGATTTCAATTCACACTGACAGGACTGTGCACCTACCGTGCTGGATCATATGAACCGTGACCTTGGGAAAACACTTTTGAATCAATTCAAGACGACACAGTCGGAGCACGGTCGGCGCACAGTCGGCGCACAGCCTTCTCAGTGTGAATCCAACTTTATTGTTCTATTTTTTTTTAAACTTTACAAGCATTGGCTATTATACAGTTGTCATTGTAACAAGCCTAGTTAGGAACTACAAGTCACTCACCATGAATTTTCAAATAGCCATTTAAAATTTTAACTTGTATACTGAGAGCCCATCCTCATGGCCGACTAACCAATTAACATGATTTCACACGAACCAGATAACAAACAGAATTTCTGCTTTCTGCATTCTTCACTTGACAACAGCGAAATTGGATTAGTTTAAAAGTTTATTCCTTTTAGTAATTATCTTTTCATTTTGTTGTATATTTTTTAATATGGTTAAGTAGTTTCCCTGGTCTGAATGTCACTGTTTTCTCAAGTAGAGAACACAAAACCACAACAGGACGCTTGCAACGCCTGGTTCGAGTTATATACTTCCTTAGTGAGGTGTGAAGATTCAGGCACCGCCTACTTGGAGCGACACATTTCCAACACACTGCGGTATTTCTTGTGGCAAGGTGGTCCATTGTTTTTAATCCCAAAGGTCAAATCTGATCATCAATTTGAGCAGCGGCTCGAAAATAAACTTAGTAATCCTATCAACTTTATCTGACCCACAAATAACACCTAAAAACAATTAATTTCAAAATATCCCAAACATATTATTATTATTATTATTGGTGGTGGCTATAGGCCCGTCAACATAATGAGGTCATTAGGGCCTAACCCAAAAATAATAAATTAATGCACGCAAACTTTCACAAAACAACTTAATATTACAAATATATATTTATACATACTCGTATTTTTATAACTGTAATCATGATCTTTTTAAAAACACACATTTTTATTTAAATAATTAGCTATTTCACAGCTGCCACTGAGGGTTTACCTTTAGTTTTCCTCCAAGATACTGTGAGGGCCACATTTTAGTGAGCGTGGGCCGCCGGTTGTACCACATTATCTTATGGAAATGGCAGTTTTGAAGCTCCCACTAAATCAATCCTAAATTGTTTTAAATATTTCTGATGTGATGATATTAAAAATGACTTTATTTGCTCGAGAAAAGCCAAATGTATGTTTCTGGTCATTTACTTAGATCTCAGAGCAGCGACATTTCAAGAGAAACCTTGTTGAACACGAGTGAATTTCACATTTTTCATATTTATTTAAAAAACTTATAAGTTAAAGTTTTTAATTAAATAGGGTTATAATTTACCTTTTGCTTCCATTTTGGCGTGAGTCATATTTTGAAATATCAAACCCCTTCTAAATAACGAGAGATTTCTGAACGTAGGTATGCAACGTGTTTCTGCGCTCTGGTAGACGGCACCTTTAATGCATATATTATATGATCAACAGAAGGTCATCCGCTTTGGTGGCCACGTGATTTAACGTGCCTCTCTTGCAGTAGACTAGACTGCCGATGACGGAGAGATCGAGGTTCGAATCTCAGTCGGGTGTACTGATGGAGGTTTTTCCAAAATTGTTTTACGCTCTCCCTCCACGCAAATGTGGGTACACTTCCTATAAATATAACCTTCTTTATCCCTAGAACCATTAGCGCAATTAATGTATAGAGTAACCCGAACGGGTAGTAAGACGCGGTACCAAAGGAAGTTGGGGTTCAAATCCCGACGTGGTGTATTGAGAAGTTTTTCTTCTGAACATTTCAGCATGCTTCTCTCCACTCTATTCTACCTTCACTGTACCTAGCTTATATCATCCCGAACGGGTGGGAGGAAGGAACGGGGAAATTCTGGATCTAAAGTTTGGTCTTGGGTATTCTTTACCAGGCTATTTTGGTTTATAAGTTAATTTTCAATGCTTTCAATTTTTTTTATCACCGCGTCTTTTTATCTGTTCAGGCTGTACGCATTACGCATACAATATAATTACTCTAATTGGGTAGGGATGAGGAAGGAAGCATTTTAAAAGTATCTACCCGCATTTACGTATAAGTAGGGTGGGAAAACATTCAGGGAAAACCACTCTCAATAGACTCGACTGGGATTATAACTCTGACCTCCCCATCCTCAGCAGGCAAGTCTAACACGAGAGTGACGCCTTAAACTATTCGGCTAATGAAGCGGGTCAATGCCTTTTAAAATTATCTCTCTTTAGCTGATTACGACATCTGACAAGTATATAGATAATGTACACACGTCTGCTTTTTGAACTAATAAACAGTCTACACAAGATAACATTATGAATGTAAAACATCTGTAGCAAGCAATAAACGTCTGACTTAGTCTTAATATATGTAGTTCAAAAACATTTGCCTGAATACCTAAATAAGAAAAACTACTCAACTCCATTTTAGGTTTACACAGTGAAAGATATAACTTATTTTGATGACATCGTTTAAGACTGTGGGCATAACATCTTGAAATGACTCCCTTTTGGAATGCTACGGTTAATTTGAAATACATTTTAATCGTAACTTTGTGAGTAAACTGTAAGAATGGGGTCTAGTTGTTGTGCTTGTCTAATAATTAAGCAGTGATTTCACAATTATTTTATTAATTATGTTTAGAATAAGTCACTAATTTTAATCAAACTCTTATTGTTAAATATCTGGATTTAGTTGCCACCAATAAGTAAAATAACTTTTTAAATAATCTACAAAAAGAAAGTGTTAGATCGTTTATAAACTTCACTTCATAGTCAGATCGCCATATAAACAAACTTTTAGAATTTATTATTTTATCACCACGTCTTACTACTTGTTTAGGTTATACACACATATACTTATTAAAATGGGTGGAGGGATGATGAAGGAAGCTTTTTAGAGGAGATCTACCCGCATTTGTGCTCTTTCTGCGGTAAGAAAACGGGCGTGACTATAAATTCAGAGTTTACCATAAGTACGGTCCCGAACATGAATAAAACTCTTCTTATTTTTTTGCATAGAATTTTACTAACCTACCACGCTAACCGCAATTAAGACACTAATGGTGATTGCATGGTGAATGATAGAGTTTAGAGTTGATGTATCAGCATTGGCGTGGAGGGAGTGGGGAAACCATATAAGAAAACCACCCTCAATATAGTTGACCGTGATTCGAACCCAGACCTCTACGTCACCAAGAAACCAGAACAAAGTAACACGACATTTAGACAATCAGCCCACAGAAGCGGATGATAGTAAAACTAATCGTGCTGAGTGCCTGAAAGAGTAGGCCTACATGTGAAATAAATTGCCATTTTTTTTAAGGAGGAAGGGGGAGTGGGGGCGTCTAGCTTGAATGCACTTGCCACCTGGATGTGATAATTTACAAACTATTGAGTCCAGGTTGAAGAGCGTTGCTTTCAAATTAGGTTCATGGTCAATGGACCGCAGAATCCTCGCGAAAATGGTAAATATGATCCGCTAAGGGACGAATGGATCTTGCCTTTGAATTTCCACTATTCCGGTTTCTGTTTGATGTTGATGTGCCCGATCCTATTGCCCCTTAACTAAGTCCCACCCTCCACCCCGGTACTTTGTACTATGTTTTACGTCAAAGTCATTTGTAGTTTGATTACTTTAAAAAAGTGGTTATCAAAATGTGAGCCAATATTTTTTTTTAGCACCAGGTCTTACTACCCACTCGGTTTATACGCTTATGTAATAGTTATGATAATGGGTTAGGCATGAGGAAGGTTGAATTTATAAGAAATGTACCCGTATTTGATGGAGAGAGTGGACAACCATTAAGGGGGAAAACCTCCCTCAGTACAACCGAATAGAATCAAACCACGATCTCCCCGCCATCGGTAGTCTAGTATATTACGATAGTAGCACCTTAGACCATGCGGCCGATGATGTGGGTCTGAGGAAAATAGTTTGTGCTAAATATTAGAATTGATATAAAAGAAAAAACGTATGTAACCGTGTGTCCATTTATTTTTACATTTTTTTTATCGATACGTTTTATACCGCGATTATTAAAGGCTTAATCAAAGCGTTTGGGATGAGAAATTGAGCTTAAAGGACGTGTATCCACATTAATATGGAAGGTGAGAAAATCACAGTTATAAATCAAATGTATAAAACCACCACCCATTACACCCGGCAAGGATTCGAACTCTGAACTTCCCGTCTATGGCGACTCTGTGTGATATGAGTATAACTTCTCATACCGTTCGTCAACTGGTGCAGCTGTATATAAAGTTGCCTCTCGTTCCCAGGCTAAGGGGTTTATGCTTGTAATATGTAGTATACTCCATTCACGGTAGGAATTATTCTCTGAAAGGTCTTTTTTCCTACCAATATTCTACTATATAATAGCTTTCTGGTCGATCAAAGAAGTATCATGTATTATACATATATAATTTATAATAATATTTTTACAACCAATATTATATATATATATATATATATATATAATATATATATAATAGATAGTGAAAAAAACTCGATGCCACAAAATTGTTTTTCAAACGGAGGCTATATATAACCTTTAACCTCTCTATTGAACTAAAAAGATCGTAAAAAATTGTTCTAAGATAGTTTTAATTTAAGAAAAGTTCCAATCGGTATTAGATTAGTATCGTATTAGAAACACTGATTCACTCTCTCCGAGCATCCCCTCGGGCTGTTATCATTTCTTGGAGTTGGTACCACTGAGATTACTGTCATTTCCGACAGATGGCTGACTTGGGAAACACGTTAGCACTCCTGATATCCGCACCGGTGGATGAAAGTATCAAGTCTCATCTAATATGGTTTTCCGGTGACGAGGAATTCGGGGCTAGAATCTCAGACAAAAATACTGAGGGGGGTATCCTTCCTAAATGGTTTCCCATCCTCCCTTCATGCAAGTGCTGGAACATTTCCTCTGAATTTTACCTTCCTGCCCCCTACCATATTGGTGTGAATATGCGACAAACGCTGACGAGTCATAAGACGTGGAACACGTTAAAAAATAGGTTACTCCAAATGCTTACTGAGGCGGCTGGGATTCGACCCCGAACGGCTGCGCACGCGTTTTATTGATTTCACCGCGTCTCACTACTCGTTCAGGTAAAACACGTAGGCTCTAATATTGTATTAACTAAGCTAAGGATGAGTAAGGTAGTTTGGAGGAAATGTACCTACATTTTCATGGAGGGAGGCTGGGAAACATGATAGGAAAAACCACCCTCAGTACACTTGGCCCCCCCCTTCACTGGCAAGCTACAGTAGCCCCATGGCTTCTTTGGTGCTGACTGACAGTTCACAGCTGATTTAGGTATATACCTAAATGTTTACTGTCAGAAGTGACAGCTGATAAACACATGTTTTTTGCAGATCATATTGGTTCGGCGTAGGGATACATAATTTGGTCTGGTAGCTTTTCAAAGCTGTCAGTCAGCACCAAAGAAGCCATGGGGCTACTGTAGACTAGATGAACCAGACAGCCCACGTGGCAGCCGATATGGGTTTTCCAAAAGTGTTTCTCACTCCCTATACGCAAATGCTAGTACATTTACAATAATTATATCTTTCTCATCCATATTACTTTAAAAAAAAGTACTAATGATTGGATTCGATCCCAACAGACTGCACCAGTGATGTTTAATTTAACATTATAGTTTTACATATTTTTTTCCAGGAAAAATATGTGTTAAAATGATTAATTTCATTCTGTTACAGAAGGTCAATTAGTTGGTTTGTTCCTTCAACCGCTTCTTGGTTCACTATAACTGTGATAATTTGTCAATAGCTTGAAATAATCACCTGGTAAAATCAATAGTTACTGTCAATTCTGGATATTTCCTGGTTTAATACTTGGCACAAACACAAATATGTATTTTTTTATTTTTTTTTATTTAGCACCGCGTCTTACTACCCGTTCTGGTTATACGCTTAAGTACTAATTACGCTAATGGGTTAGTAATTGGGAAGGTTGAATATAGAGGAAGTGAACCCGCATTTGCGTGGAGGGAGAGTGGAAAACAGTTTAGGATAAACCACCCCCAGTTCACCCGACCGAGATTCGAACCTCGATCTCCGTTCTCGGCAGTCGATCTCAACACGACTAGCGTGCTAGCCAACTACGCCACCGAGGCGGGTTATTTGTTTTGTTGTTAACGAAGACTTACTATGATAATATAATATCTTGAGAATTTTATGGTTCAATCTTATTTAATGGTTTTAACTGTGCATCCTCATATTATTATTCTTTATCGTGAAGGGATTCAAAAATAGATTAATACGTTTCCATATGAAGTTGCTTGGTGTGGAAATTTTGAATACTCTACTAAATTAAACCAATTTCTAACAGATGGTTGATTAGCCCCAGAAGCACAGTATTAAAACGTTTCCGACAATGGTCAAGCTTAATATTAACTTATAATAATTTCAATAGAAGAAACTCAGTAATATCAGATTAAAAAAAAAAAGTGTTGCCTCTGTCAACATTTTTTTGGTTGATATAATGACAAAAAGGGTCGCCTTGGAAACCTCTTGAACATTACAGCATTTTATGAAAAATAAATGAGTATCCAAAGTTGACTACTGATCACTATAAATATTGTATAGCTATCAAAAGTGACACCATCTTCAGAATCCATGGCATGACGTTTTAATATAATATGATCTGGTATAAGCAACCCACCATTCAAGGAACTTATTATAACGGTTTAAAACAATACTTAATCTACTTTTATGTATTTAAAAACAAGGGGATTGATTCGGCCACTGTTAGTTTTTAACTGATGTTGACACTTTTTTCGCGGACGTTGTGTAAATGTTGTCGATTCTAACTTTCTTTTAATATCTCAAAAAGTTTTTTTTTCCAAGGGTGAATATGGGCCTGTAGTTTAGTTTTCATAGGAAGATGCTTATCTAAAATCTAGAAAAGTTACTAGATCTACTTTCACGTATTCATACATCAGGCCATGTGATCCGCAGTGGTCACATTTGATTGATATATTATTAATAGCTATAAAATAACACTAATAAATAGTAAAATGTTATTAATGTTGACCGTAAAAAAAGTGTTTGTATTTTATAAAAGTTTCTGCCAACCAAAATCCTATATGAAAGTCTCTAGCTTTGAAATTGCAGATAAGGTTATTTCTATGACGAGCCGAGTATACAAACTGCAGAAAGTTTCTATAATCTTTTACTTCCTGACTAAATGTGTTTCCTCTGTGGGGCCGCCGTCCCACAAGACCACGAACATCACGGAGTGTTTTAAAAGAGTAACGCTGGGGAAAAGATACAACGTTGCCTGTGAGTTTTGAGGATGGGCCAGCTCCATCCAGACAAGACGTGCGGGGTTTGAACGTAGTACGTGGGCTGACTCTGGTACTTGGCCGAATAAAATGTGAATGACGGAAACACAAGACACCATTTTCCTCTCTCGGCAACCTCTCTTACATTTATTTATTTATTTATTTATTCACACTACCCGCTTCGGGGGTCGAATGGTATAAGGCGTCACTCTCGTGCTGATGACGGGGAGATAGGGATTTTAATCCCGGTCGCGTCTTCTGAGGGTGGATTTTCCTAAATGGTTTCCCATTCTCCTTCCACACAAATACTGATAGATTACCTAAAAATTGCTTCCTTCCTCATCCCTACCCCATTAGAATGACTACCAACTATATGCGTCAAACCTGAACAGGTAGTAAGACGCAGTGATGAAAATAAATAATAAATTTACTGGCACCACACACACACACATATGAGAGCCCTTAAACGGGTTTATCTAAGAAAAACTATTTAGTTCAAAAGGGTCAAAGTAGGCGTGGAAGTGGGTGAAGGGGAGCTGTATAAGAACGAGGAACCAGCGCATGGGGTGCAAGCATTCTAAATTTTAAGATCATTTTGTTTGGTTTGACAGTTATGTGGAGGTCGGGTCTCAAATCCCAGCCAGGTATACTAGTGAGTGTTTTTTTTCTTAATTAGTTTCTATCTTTCCCCACGCAAATACGAGTACATTTCCTCTAAACTTTACACTTCTCATTCCTAACCAACATACTAGTGTAATTAATATATGTGCGCATAGTTCGAACAGGAAGTGAGACGCATTGGGGGTGGGGTGGGGGTGAGGGGGGTACCACAAGCAATATTTGTATTACACTATTTAAAATTTTTTTGGAATCATTACTCTACACATTTGTATACGTTAATTCTAGTACTGTTTATCACTCCAATTCAGGGCCACCCTTAGAGGTGTGCAAACGGTGCGGTTGCACAGGACCCCGCGATTTGGAGGGCCCCCACGCTTGCTTGGGTTGACAGCGGGGGGAAAACAATTTGGGTTGGAAAATTTTTGCTTGCGCGCTCGTATAGTAGTTTCCCTATAAAGCGATAAATCAAATATTGACTGAGTTAATAAAAACAAAAGTAAATAAAAACATGAACACGTGGTTTGATTTAGTGAAAGAGTGAAGCGAGTTCTCCTTTTTAACTTTAACCAATTTGCAATTTTCTATTTGTGGTGGATATGTCTCACGATAACTTTTGAACGCATTTACCCATTTAATTCAAAATTGGCACAATTTTTTTCTTTTCAACTTTATACAGATCACCTTCGTTCGGTAAGAAAATCGAAATAAGGGTTGGGGAGAAATTAACCCTTGAACATATATAAAAAAGGTTTCTAGCATTCATTATTACATATTTACCTTTAATTGCATTTCCTGTTGGCTTGTACAGATGAAAATTGGTATATAGGTGCAAAATATTGTAATAAGTAATAAAATTAAACAAACATTAATTTATTTAATTTTTTGGGGACGGAGTAGGGGTTGAAACAGATATCTCGGGAATCTACAAATGAGGTTTGCCCAGGGCCCTACAACTGCTAAGAGTGGCCTTACTCCATCCAATTGGTGGGCACGTAGTATAGAGTGTCATACTCACAATAGACTGTATTACAGGTGACTGAGAGATTGGGGTTCGAATCTCAACCAGATGCACCCGGAGTGGTTTTCCGCAAAAAATCACTGTGTGTTTTTTCCAGTTCTTTCAGCTTGGGTGAATTTCCTCTAATCTACCGCCTCCCCCGTGTCCAATAGATTAAGTTGTTAATGATCTCTAGTAAACATACTGATGAAAAAAAGCCTACTATTACTAAACAGCTTAAGCTATCTATCTCAAGTAAACATTTCGAGGAGAGTAGATTTTAAGTAATTATAACAGCATCTTCCTGGAGAAGCCTTCCTCATTAGCCCCACACTAGCCGACACTGGGCTAGTAAAGTCGGGCTTGGCCACAGACAAGATATACACTAGACCTACAGCCTCCAAGTTAAAACGCTGCGCTTCGTGGGAGAGCTTAAGGCCTTCAACACAGGGATCGCTAGGTGTCATCAAGGGGCTTTTAAAAAAATATCATTTTAAACATGGTTTCACTAGAGAGAAGACACAAATATCCTTTGGCTGACTTCCACAAGATAGGTTCAGATAACGACACAACTCCTTCACATAGCCTAATTCTACCAAACAGCTTACTCAGACTGTACATTACGATTACAATAGTGTATTTATAACGGACGTATGTGTTGAAACGGAGTAGTGTGACAACTGCACATTTGGAAGTGATTTTATCACTGAACATCGACAATAGCGAACCCCAGTGTTGATGTTCTCAACCTGGCATACTGTGCACAACGAAGCCTCCATAAGGCTGAGTACCTGGTGTATACCTTCTCTGTGGCTTTGGATGTCCAGAACCCTGATGTCCTAGATGTGTAAAAATCATCCTTTGATGCAAAAGGCTAAGAGGAAACTCTACTATCTCGAGTCAGATATAAGAATTCCAACCACTCATCTCGCCTTGTTTGTAGCCATTTTAGTTTAGTTTTATTCACTTCTTAATAAAGTGTGAATATGTATATCCTGCTTGATAATGATAAAAAATCTGAAAAACTAATGATATATACGTGTATGGTACCGGTAACATAGCATATGTTGATTTATTTTTTCCATTTAAACCTCACCTACTCATTTTAATTGTGTTAATAAGGTATGGATGAGGAAGATAGAATTTAGAGATAATGTAACCGAATTTGTGTGGAGGGAGTTTGGAAAATCATTTAGGGAACAAACCTTAAAACATCCTCAGTAGGTATCCCCAAATTTGGTGTAGAAAATATTCAGCGTGCCCATAGATGTGGGTTTTTATTTGTTGTTTGTATGATAAAACCTCCCCTAGTAGCTTGACTAGTCGGTCAATTTTGGGGGGAGAGCCTCCATCCCCCGTTCCTCTGGTTGCACCACTGGTTCAAGTTATATAAAGTATGTCCCTATGGATAAATAGTTCAATTTAACTAGGTTAAGGTTTCCTGATTCGATTCTGAGATGTAGTGACGAGGAGATATTTAATACTCGTTTATCGATGCGTGCTGTTATCCTTATAGCAAATATGTATACACAAACTACTTATTTTACTCCATTCATTATTGTTTCCAGCCAATGGCCTGGGTCAGTTTTTTATTCAAGTCATTTATTTTTCCAGTATCGGCTTGCTAGGCCTATCGTAGATTCATATGCTTTATAATCTAACTTAATACTTTTTTTATTAGGATAGGTCTATGACCTGACTTCTTACAGTTTAATTCAGGCCTACTTAATTCTTTATCCTAAAGTTATTCCCATTTACAGTTTGAATTTCATTTTATTTTTAAATTACAGTCTAGTTATAAATATTATATAGTAACTAGCCAGCATATCCCCATAAATTCACTAAGAGTTCTCAATAGTATATTACACGCCCGGTTCCCTCCTCCACTGGCTCTGCCACCGATATCTGGATTGCAAATCCTCAGGGTCGACAGGAGATCCAGCGGGGACGGGCATCACCCTATCCACCACCTGGGGAGGCGCCCTATTGGAGATAGTGCTCCAACTATTATCGTAAGAAACCAACTTTAAGGCTGGATCTTAAACTAATCTAAAACTAACCTAAACTACACTATACATTTCCTGCTATTACATCTTTGTTGTTACGCTTTCTCCTGGACGTCCTTTGAATCTGCTTCCTGGCGCTAGAGTGGGAAGAGAGGAAGGGGAGGATTGCATTACCGCTATTGGTTCTGGGTGTGTTGGGGTGAACCATCAATGAGATTTACATCACCATTCATAGGGAAATTACTGCTATGGGTTTTAAATGTGGTGTGTGGTAAAAAAAATAGTTAGTAGAGTGGCGGGGGTTGGGAATTGGGTCTAGGTGGAGGGCATTGATGTCCTCCATTTTGTACCAAAAGTGAGCCAGACACATTTATTACTATCTACTGATCACTTAAGTGGGTTCTATAAAAAAAAATTAAGTCGTAGATTATGTATAGAAGGATAGAGGCAATTAGGTAATAAGAGTAGTAAAGAGGTAACCCTCGTATAGTACGATAATATTATAAAACGGTTTTGCTACATACAGTCAATATAAGAGTAACTATTAAAAAGTATACGTAGGCCTATATCCCGAACTAGTGGTGAGATGTGCTTTAAAAAAAAATAGAAATAAAACACAAGATAGACTTGTTTACTATTCACACAAATGCTAGAGAAATGTTAGGTCATAAGCAATGGTGGCACAAAACAATGTATCAAAGCTTAAGGCCCCACTATACAAAAGTTGCATCACTTATAATAATTTATACTCAACTTAATAATATTGTCTGACCTCTCAGAATCATTTAAATGTCCTTAGTGATATAAAGGTGCCGGGTTCAATTCTAATAAAGGGCAGGAACTGTAGCACTTTAAAATTGGGTTTGTTGACTTTTACAAATTAATAAATTGATGATTATAAGGTATATTTATTTTTGTTAGTGCTAAGATTAAGACGTAGTAAAACTCTCAAAGCCTGCACAGATTTTAAACGTTTCAATAAATCATTTATTTTTACCATGTAACAGGAAAAATGGTGATTTTCCATAACGGGAAGGTCACGGTTGGACTCTAGGCCCTGTTCACTAAGGGTGGTTTTCAACAATTGAGTAATCATTATGGTTTTACAAACCTCTCTATTCACTAATGCGTGTTCCTACAAACGTACCAATTAAAAAACTACTAAGTCGCTGACTCATATTAACTATAGGTTTTAATTGGTTATAATTTTTCTCCGAATATTACTAACTACGCGTCCAAACTATACGCATTTAAACACACTTATTGGTAGGGACTAGTAAGTATTAAGGTATAATTTAGGGAAAATATAACTGCATTTTTGTAGAAGTAGTGGAATATCTAAAACCACTTTAAGTACAATCGGCTGTGATTCGAACACCGACCTCTCCACCACTGACAAACCAGACTACATGAGCTTGATATTTATTTCATGTGCTTACCGCTGCGGGGTTTTTTTCCCTTGCTATATCGGGCATGCAAGCAACATGGCTTTAAAAGACGCTCTACTCCGCATTTTTGCCTACATTATACATAGAGATACAAATACCACGTAGTATCTAAAGTCAATTTTTTAACGTTAATCCTATTATGTGTGAATACGTTCGCTTTCAGCCGTTATTCATACTAAGCTATGCATCTTCAAAATCCTATATAGAGCGTGAATTATTTTATTTTGGTAGCAAATACAAGTAATTTACGATTTAAAAAAAAAGCTCTGGCATGTCTTTGAAAACGTATAGCTATTTAAAACAGCATAGTTCCCATTCGAATACGTTTATTTAGGTCCCAATAACTTTTACGCTACCCGCTTCGGTGGTCGCGTGGTCTAAGGCACTACTCTCGCAGTAGACTAGACTGCCAATAACGGGGAGATCGAGATTCGAATCTCGTTCGGGTGTGCTGAGGGTGTTTTTTTCCGAAATGGTTTTCCACTCTACCTCCACGAAAATGCGGGTACACTTCCTCTAATATAACCTTATTAATCTCTAAAACCATTAGCGTAATTAGTACATAAGCTTGTAACCCGAACGGGTAGTTTAATTAAAATTTAAAATATCAAAAGTATTTTATTGTCAAATGTTCCCTAGATACGTCACACATAGTAGGATTCACACTCGTAGGGCTGTGTCATGCCGCAAATGATCTCAAAATAGGTAATTCCCATATAAGTTACCTTGTAAGCCCTAGCTCAGAGTTAAACGCGCGGATGGAGCTCTATGATTTGTCTGGAGGGCATTCAGTTGGCGCACGGATTCCGTGTGGTTTGTAAGTAGACAAAGGAGTGGATGATGGGTGGAGCGCTTCGATACCGAACCTTTTATAGACGAGGTGGAGAGAAAGCCTGCCATATGGGACATGGGGTGTGAAGATTATTCCGTCAAGATACTGAAAAAATGGGATTAACAGGAATTGGTATATATTTCTCAACTTAAGATACAGGCTAACAAAGTGATCATGGGCGTGAGCCTGTCCCTAATATTGGATACACCCATTGTCCATTCCTTCAATTTTGTAATCGTGTGTAGGGAAGCCAAAAACACCGTTTATCTACGTCCTTAATGTGTGAAATTATCTTGCACTCGGGTGCTTTACCGAACCCAGATTCCGTGACCACTAAACAACTGCCAATTTCCGCGCGAAAGAATCGGCCTCATCTGAACTTGGTTTAAAGCTTGCCGCACACTGGATCGGATCGGAAAGGAATGAATTATCAGAACGGAAAGCATAAAAAAAAATGTTACTACCTGAATTTTATTGGAGGCCCGCACACTGGCTCGGATTGGATCGGAAACGTCAGATCGGAACGGAACGAATCGTGGTTTGCCAGGAGGGAATATTTTGACGGATTCCTAAGCTATGCGCATGAGTCCTTATGACTGGACTATTCCTTCATCTACACTCGCGTTCACCTTACACCTCGAATAAATAATCAATTTAGTTCAACAAAACCTTATAGATTATGACATTGCTAACAAACATTCTTATGACTGTGTCATGGAAGAAAACGCTTGGGAGGAAATCTCGGAAACTTTATGTTGCACTTATGTCGTGCACTCAAAGTATTTTTGAAGCCGTTTCTTCCTTATAATCTGCATCAACAGTAATGTTCAGAGCAACCTCCATTACCTCCTCTTAGCTGTTGCTATCACTCGTTATCACCAAATCACTAAAATCGATGTATCCTCTTGGGTTTCTTTTGTCTTCCTACTTACACGAATTAAATTCCAAACCAGTGCGCGGACAAAACTTGTTTCCTTTCGTAGGATCCCACTTCTGAACCGCTCCGATCTGTTACGAACCGATTCGGTGTGTGGCAAGTTTAAGACCTTTGTTTGATTCACTCTCTTAGGACTGTGCATCGACCGTGCTGCTGTGCTGTGGTTTGAATGGTTGGCTGAATGCTAACGACATGACACGGCCGGCCCACAATTCTTTGAGTGTAATTTCATCTTTACATTATAGTTTTCAAAGAATTATAGTAACATGCTAACAGTAATATTCGCGTTTGAAAATAATGTTAGTATATACAAATTATAAAACTTGAGTAATCTAATGCATTCGTTAAGTATTTACGAGTAGTTGATTAGAAAAGTTTTTGGGTAATTTAAATATTGTTGAAAATTATTACCTGTGCCATTACCGAAATTCACACTAGCTTCTATGATAGTTAACAGAGCGTAGCTAGGTCCTGTTTTAATACGATCAATTGGTATTTCATCCAGCTTTTCATATGTTTGCTCCACGATAACTGTCAAACGCGTCAACCAATTTTAAACTAAATCTGGCGTGGGAATTTTTGAACCTAGGTTGAATAGCATAGGCTTAGTATTAATTTGTTTTCCGCCTAACTTTGATCACCAAGGAAATATATATTACTTGTAATCCAAAGAGAAATGTGGTAGATATTTAAACTTGAAATTATTTGATAAATTAGGGAGATATTTCAACTTGGAATCCAAAGAGAAATATTTCTACTTGAAATCCAAAGAGAAATGTTTTCAAAAAGAAATCCTAAGATAGTAACAATAAGAGAATCAATATGATATAGGCACTGAGAATGTTTTGAATAGAGGGAGCGAGTTCTACTGTTCACATAATTACTGAGCTACTGAACTTGTTTTGTTCAAAGTCGTTATGATAGTTGGTCCTTCACAACGGCAACTTATACTGAATTAAAACGGGTCACTAGAGGTTGGAGAAGCTTACCGCTCTCAGACCCAGTCGAGGCCCTACAATGATCACTTCTTCTTCCAGTCTGTTAGATGCTACCCACTCTGTGTGACACCAGCGCTGCGGCTGGAGTGTACAGAACTTTAGTTAGCCCGCGGGGAGACATCGATAAAGATTAAACGCAACCACCGCTGTGAAGGAGGGATTATACATACGGCCAGAACAGTGAAACCATTACCCTTCACAGAACAGTTGGGATTCCGTTTCTCTGGCAGTTAATTTTGTTGGAATGATAAAAAAATTGTTAATCTCTGAAAAATAGCCGGGAGGTTTCCATTTTCCCTTAAATGTTGTTAATATATTTACTTATCTGTGCATGAATGTGTGTAATTGTATACGTATGTATATGTGTGGATATAATATACATGTGTAGGTATGAGTATGTTTGTGTGTGCGTCCAGTGGTGGTGGAACCTTTTGTGTATAGAGGGGGGCAAATAGCAAAAAAAAAAAGAGGGGGGTTTCTTGGTGTCCCTCCCCCAACCAACATGACTCGTTGAAAACTAGAATCCTTTAGAGGTTTTTTTAGAGTGAGTCTCCCCAAAAGCCTTTTTTTGAAATTTGGCTGCTCCTAGAAACTATTTGGAGTTATCCCCCTTATGCAATTTTTTGAAGTTGAATGCGTCTATAAGTTATTTTGAGTAGTCCTTATCAAGATATTTTTTGAAGATTAGATGCCTCTAGAAGCTATTTACTATGGTCGACATCCAACCATTATAAAAGAATTGTAATCCTTTGGAAGTTATTTAGAGTGGTCTTCCCCTAGACATAATCTGAAAACAAAATGTCTCTAGAAATTATTTGGAGTGGGTTTTCTCTGGAAATATTTCGAAAATGTTATTCTTTTTGGAGTTTGATGCAAGACCTTCTTACAGCTTCATGTTAAAGAATTTCCGAAGGGGTCAAATTTATTCCAAACGGGACGTGGGGGGGGAGGGATTATATGCTTTTTGGAACTTGATGCAAGGCCATCTTACAACTTCATATTAAAGAATTTTCGAATGGGTCAAATTTATTCTAAACGGGACGTGGGTGGGGATTATTTCCCCGCCTTTGAATTTATTCCAATTCTAATAAGGGGGAGGAATTATTTACAGGAGGGAACTGCCTCACCAGTACATCTCCATTGTGTGTGTCTGTGTATGTATATGCCTATGCGTGTGTGTAAGTTTATACTTTGGGATTGGAAGAGTAGCTTAGAGCAGTGGTTCCCAACCTGGGGGCGATCGCCCCCAAGTGGGTGATTTGGGTTATCAGGGGGGCAATAAATAAGTGGGGGGCGATTTGGGGGCGATGAGTATTCAAAGGGGGAAAAATTAAAATAGTACTTTACAGTAGAAGTTACTGTCAACTTAATTTTTTCCAGATTCCAATTTTAAAATGAAAATATGTACTCCTGTTTTTTAAATGTACGTCAATGATCTTAGTTAATTATTTCACTTCTTTGTTCTTAAAAAAATCTGTAAAAAATGTACATTTTAATTTTTTTCTATTTTATTTAAGAGTGACCGGATAAAACTGCTTTGGTTGTTTTTATATACGGTAGTAAAATTGTTTAAAATAATAAAACTGCTTTATTATTTACACTTTACTTCAAATTAAAATTAGGCATACAATGAAAATGAAAAGGGGGCGATAGGTGTTAGTCAACCTCCAGAAAGGGGAGATGGGCCACAAAAGGTTGGGAACCACTGGCTTAGAGGAAATGCAAACATATCAGTGTGGAAAGATGAAAGAGAAATCACAGTGAAAATGATATCAAGTCAAAACCAACCTCACTTCACTCGACTACGATTCAAAGATTGACCTCCTTGTCAACGGTGAAACAGTGAACTGTGAGTTTAACGCCTTAGACCTCCCTGCTAACAATTTGAATATTAATTGTATTCTACATAATCAATAGGAACGGAATAATAAATACAAAGTTACGCTTTAATGTGTCAATCCCAGGTAGAGGAATCAACTGTGTTTAGGGTATTTACTGGCAAACCCAATGGGAATACCTAGACGCAGATGGGAGGATAGTATTAGAATGGACCTGAAAGAGATAGGGTGTAATGAGGTGGAGTGGATAGAACTATCGCAATGAACTTCGGAGTTCCTAATGCCATAGAGTAAGTAAGTCAAATCCGGGTACTATAGTTTATTCTAAAACATACACAATAAGTAGAGCCAAGGAAGTTAATTTATCCTTTTAATGAGATGTTCAAACCCAATTCTTCAGTGATTAATTTTTAAGAAAGAGACTTACACACAACTTACTCTACCGGTGATATGTTTATTAACGGCCTAATTTAAATATCGAGAATTGAAGAAGATAGCTTGGAGGAACCGCATTATAATTCATCATGTGGATGGAAACTGAACCATTATATGTAAATTTTTTTTAACTTTAGTGCTTCTCATCATCATCAATATTAACTGTTTTCATCCTGTGGCCGGGTCATTTTAGTAAAATGTCTCCATCTTCCTCTATCCTTCCACCATTCTTCTCGCTTTATTTGCTTATATTCTTCTACTCTCCATTGCACACTATCCATTTATGTTCCTCCCAACTCTTTCTTTGTTTACTTTGTGGTATTTTTCATACAAGCTTCTTCTTCATCATCGTCTTTGGTCTTCTCTCTGTTTCCATTTACATAACCATACAATCTCAGTCTTGGTTTCTCTACTATTGTCTGTACTTCCCGTACCCCCACTCTTTCCAGATAACTCCACTCTTAATCTTGTTTCTCCTCGTGACAAATAACATGCTCCTCACAAACTTGGAAATAAACTTCGGCCTTCTTGAGCAGTCAGGAGCACCAATTTGTAAGTGTTTTTATCCATACAATTCACCTTGGTCCTTCCCTATGGCTAAGGGTTTAAAATGATAGAACAAAAGTTTTGGGAGCCTAAGTTCGATTCTAGATGGTTCAAATCAAGATATTTACTACTATTTGTATAAGGGTTCATCCTATATAATTAGTAAATAGACAAGCACTATAGTTTTTTTTGTGTGTGTAATATTAAGTTTACTGTCCTAAGGAACCCTACATGTTATGCCAAGCCTTTTTAGATCTCTTCAAGTGCAGAGGAAAGACAAGCATTCTGCACCTACAAGGCGTTTTAGAGATCTGTAAGGGCAGGGGCATAATATGCATTCTGCACATACAATGCGTTTTAGAGCTCTGTAAGGGCAGGGGCATGATATGCATTCTGCACATACAAAGCTCTTTAAAAGCTTTGATAAGTCAGGAGTGAGATATACTTAACGCGTCAAAGATACCAGGCTAGATTCCCGTTAGCAGGTGTAATTTCAAAACTACATTTGATTTAGGGGAAAGAATTATTAAGTGATCCGTAATCAAAGTTAATTTCTATCTTTGTAATTACAATATTAAGTTATTTTATCAGTTTTATCGAATGTCTCTTGCTCCACAGGTATCATAGTTCTCGTATAAGGGAGAGTGGGAGAATGGTGCGCACCTAAGCGAGATTCATTTCTGTAGTGATTCCACTATACATATCACAAATGTAACTACATGCAAGAGAACATGGGTTATTATACTTTCATTTGGTGAAAACGTATTTGATTAATAACTTTACATGATCGAATAATATTGAAAAAAGCATTGGAATTTATCTGCGCACGTTTCCCCACCCTGTAGGGTAATTATGCGCATAGGTAAGGCTATGGTGCGCAGTAGAATTAATGTTTGGAAATCCCATTGAAAACAAGGTTACGTGATACATAAACAACTCAATATATATTTATTTTATAATTTAAAGGTAAATTTATTTTTATGAAATAGAATTGAAATATAACAAGTTGCCAAAATATTATTTCCCCCAGTTTTTCCAGTTTCATTTTGTACAAAAAATAACACACATAATATTTTGGGGTATGAACACCAGCGCAATCCACATGACTCCAAGATGAACAGGAAACATGCCTGTACCACAATTCCTTGTCTCTTCCTACTTATCCACAGATTCAACACAATTCATTAGGTTCTTTGCCAATTTTATCTAGGACCATGTCGCCCATTTCGTCATCACAAAGTGTGGAACCGTCTGCTTCGGATGTTGGTTGCTTCTTTATTTTCCTTTTACCTTTACGGTTGTTGTATTGTGATGATTGGTTGAAGCTCCTTCGCACCACATTTCCAGATTTCTCTCCCATCTCTGATTTTTTTCTTCCATCATTCTTTTCTTACCTTGAGCTACTTATAATTTTCGTTTCACTGGTATACTGGTTGATATTTCTGAGTGTTGTTTTTCACATAGCTTTTTTCCTAGCTAGCACTACTTGTTTTTCAATCTTCTTTTTTGAAATGGGTGGAATAGCGAAAATCAAATTGGTTTTAGATGTTGATGGTTCAGAATCTTGAACAGGTTCTGCATCGGCCCCACAATTTGCTTGTGGTCTCGCTTTATCGACGGAAGTATGCTGACGTTCGGGGTCAGATACTCGTGCAGAAATGGGAGTTACGGATTCAGGAGAAATTTCAACTGTGAACTGTCTTACTTCGCTTGTGGGAGCAAAATCTTCTTCGTTAAATTTATCAGGGTTGAGTGGAAATATTCCAGCAGATCAAAAACATGAACTGCCTTTTCCATGGTGGCGATTTTCATTAAAGCTTTATTTAAAAGCTGTGCTATGTCATATTTAGTAATTTTTTCATGGCCTTTAGTGGTAAGGTAAAGGTCATATTCCCTGTAAAGTGCACCCTTCAGAGGACTAAAGAAAGTTAAATCTAGAGGCTGAAGATAATGGGATGTGTGGAATTGAAGGGACACCATATGAATGAAATTTGTTTTACAGAAATTAAATCCCCCAATCGAAATATGGCTGGAATGGTTATCTAGAACTAAAAGAATAGGATCGGTTGCAGTGGGCTTTGCATGTTTTACAAAGTGAGATAACCAGTCAAGTAAAATATCAGAATTCATCCATCCGTTCTTTGAACACTTTTAGGAAGCACCAATAGGCAAATTTTTCTGAAGTGTAGGAGTCATTCGTTTTCTGGGATAGATTAACATAGGTGGAATGTAGTTTCCAGCAGCACTCATTGAGAAAACGGTTGTAATGGTTCACCCTCGCTCAGCAAAAATATCAGCACCGACATTTTTGGCCCCTTTCAGGCCATACACTTTAGGGCATTTTTTGTACTGTTGTTATGCCTGTTTCGTCCACATTAAATATCCTATTTTGTTCAAATTGGAATGCCTTTATAACTTTCTGAAGATTAGAATAGAATAGCTTTGTTTCTTCAGCATTAAAAGCAGCAATTCTGTTTAAGCTTATTCCTTCAAGTTGTCTAAGTGTTACCTCAGGAATTCGATTTAAGAAGCCATAAAGCCAATCCTTGCCAGCTAATCCTTTTTGTTTATAAAAACTATTAGGGATTTTATTTTCTTCATCGAACCTAAATACTAACCGCCTTAGTTCCCTGGGTGTTAAACCATAGAATAATTTATATAATCCCTTAATTATGTTTCCACTTATTTTGAGAATACACCTTTACGACCTAGACGAGGAGGAAGAGGCCGATTTTCTAGACTTTTTTCCTTATAAGCGACTCTGGTATGTTGAAACTTCTCCTAACTTCCCTTATTTTCCTGCCATTGTTTTTTATTTCATCCATTGAATTTTGTAAATTTGCTGGTGTGTAAGAGTTTATCTGAGTTTTCTGAATGTAATTTCTTGGCATCTGAGAACAAACACGGGACGGTTTGGCATTAACATTGCTTCACAATTAACCGTATATGGGGGAATCATGCGCACTTCCCATGCATCCTTCAAGGGAGAACTGTGCGCACCTACACAGTTACTGCGCATCATTATCCCATAGTGGTTTCAAAACAAAACATCTTTGTATCAGGGACACCAGCAATGTATACAATAAAAATGAATGCATGTAAAATCGCAGTAAATGCTACATTTTAAGAAAACAATTGGGTTAGAATATTTAAATGAGAACTGTAGGCTCACCTTCTTATTTCGCGAAGAAAGAAAATTTCAAGACACAACGTTGTTTTCGTAATCCAGCTCCCATGCGCTTGATACAGGAAATGGCGGAACTATCGTGCGTCACTTTTGTGCATAACAACAACAATAGCGCAGCACCAGTTGGAGTAACTAACATTAGCGCGGAATATGAGAAACCTTGGTGCGCATGATTACACGCCTCGCACGATTCCCCCACTCTCCCTTAATCATGTTTAATTTCACATTTTATTAGTACATGAACACATGAATTAGATACGACTTTTTATATTCTAGCTCTAGCAGTCTATAAACACTCACAAGAAAATACTTCTTCCTGATCGGCTAGAAAATACTTCTTCCTGATCGGCTAGCCGAAATACTGACCTTACGTTTCCAAAGTTCCCAACTTGTATTTATATAAAGTCAAAACGTTACGATTTTGAGGGTGAAAGTCACAATTTTATGTCTGATGAGTATCACATTACCTGTCATATTTTGAATTTTTTAAAGTCACATATTCAAGAAAAACTGTATGTATACAGTTGAAAGTTGTTTAATCGTGTGACCCCTTATATTTAGTTGTATAGCTTGTTCATTTTCAGGTCAATCGAAGTTTCTCTCTATCCTGTCACCATCTTTACGATAAAAAAATTTAATGATTCATTTTCAGAGAAGCTGGAGTTGTACCTATTCAGGATGGTCGCCACCCTAATCCACCTATAGGTAGGTTCTTGTGATGCTGTCACGTTGGCATGCTTGCCTGCGTATGCGCATGCCTTTCTTTACCTTCCTTTTTTTACGGGAATCGTTTTACCCCCTCCCCCCC